>CAMXCT020003212.1:27504-37504 GCA_947184155.2 Cladocopium goreaui | reverse complement strand
TGCACTTTTTTCGACATCCCTCAACTTCCAAAAGTGGTCCGAGACCGCCATTTTTTAACACTTTTGACATTGGAATTTGCTTCCGCCACAACGGCAGTGCACTTTTTCGACATCCTCAACTTCCAACCGTGGTCCGAGACCGTCATTTTTTTACACTTTTGACTTGGAAATGTGCTTCGCGCCACAACGGCGTGCACTTTTTCGACATCGCAACTTCCAAAAGTCGTCCGACACTGAGGTGTTTTCTACATTTTCACTTCGAAATGTGCTTCGCGCCACAACGGCGTGCACTTTTTTCGACATCGCAACCTCCAAAACTGGTCCGAACCCCTGGTGTTTTGTACATTTTGACTTCGAAATGTGCTTCGCGCCACAACGGCGTGCACTTTTTCGACATCGCAACTTCCAAAAGTGGTCCGAGACCGCCAGTTTTTACCACTTTTGACTTCGAAATGCGCTTCGCGCCACAAACGGCGTCCACTTTCGACATCGCAACTAAACTTCCAAAAGTGGTCCGAACCTTACCCCTGGGTTTTTGTAGACATTTTCACTTCGAAATGTCTTCGTGGCCACACTGCGGTGCACTTTTTCGACATCGCAACTTCCAAAAGTGGTCCGAACCGTGGTGTTTTGTACTTTTTGACTTGGAAATGTGCTTCGCGCCACAACGGCGTGCATTTTTTCATCGCTCCTGTGGCCAGCTGGCTCCGCACCCGCCGCTTTAGCGAGCCTACTTTTCGGCCCTCCGGAGCCACAAATCATTGGAAAAACACAGTGTTTCGCGACTTTCCTACCTTTTCGCGCATCTGTAGCGTCTGTCCTCTTACTCTTTCTCTTCTGATCTTCTCTCTTCTAATCTTCCTCTTCTCTGTGCCTCTGCCCTGCTCTGCTTTTCATCTCTCCATATTGTCGGAAGTTTGACTTCTAAACTTCCTTCGATCAATAATCAACCATTCCCAACTGGGTTTAATATTGGATATACTATGGTTTATTATTGGTATACCCTTATTGTTGGGTGGATCCCACCTTGGTGAACGCTGCTGCTGTCTGAGTCCCTTCCACCGTGGCACATGACCTCACCGAGAAGGATGGAACTGACGGAACCGATCAGGTCGAGGTGTCGGCACCGGAGGTGCGGAGCCTGGGCATTGCAATGTGTTGGGAAAAGGTGGAAAGATAATGAACACATAAGGGTTTGTCTGAAAATAGGGTATATTCCCAATTATAGCCATTTAATAGGGATAATGATCATTAACCATTGGGTTTAGGGGTACACTATTTTCAGACACACCCATAAGTATATTAAAGTAATATAAATGAACACCTCTAGATAGTCTATGTCCAGGATATATTAGGGATGTTCGGCGGAGGATATAAATGGATATAAGATGATATCATGATTGGAACATATTTCAGATAAATAATACAGAACTTGTTTGCAATTGTTTGAACATGGAGGGACATGGCAACGTGATACTGGGTTCATGTGCATGTGGTTTCTTGTCTCGTCTCCCCTGAAGTTGTCTCAGGTCGGTGTGCCCTGGGGAAGTGTGTATAAAAGATATATATGATACCATTATTCCATTGGATCATTGCTTATAATAAGACCACAAAACGCATAGGCAAGCTGATTTTCACCAACATGAACCATTTTAGGAAGTCGTTGCAGTCGTGGCGTTTAGGTGGTGATTTGTGAGTTTTGAAATTGGTAACATGTTTAATACGCAAAAAATGTGTTTGAGTTGTGTTTTACTTCAGTTTGGGGCTCAAATATAGACAATCGAACATAGATCATCCTGACCTGCTGCCCCATGCCTGGTGGTTCCTCTGCCCATGGCTTTGCTGTCTCTTTCCCAGGCAGTTTTAGCCTTTAGGTATCTTTGGCTATCACGGTTCCTACGTCTCAAACAGTCTGTGCCCGCTCAAATTTGTCACCGCCGCCTTGTTTGCCAAGCTTGTGTCCCTTTGTCTCCCCTCTGTCTCCCTTACTCGCCCTTTGTCTCCTCTTCTGTCTCCTTGCCCTTGCCTGCAGCTGCTGCTTGGCTTGGTTTCCTCTTCTGCTCCACCGCTGAAAGCTCTTGAGCTTTGCTGTTCTGAAAAGAATGCGAAAGCGTGTGGCTACCAAAGAGTTTGTCAGGAGGCTTAGGGGATCAGTCTCCCAAAATTTGATTTTGGACCTCGTTCGGACCTTGTTCGCACCTCGTTCGGACCTCGTTAAAATTGCAGCCAGTCAAAACCCAGCCCGGAGAGGTTTTGGAAAGGCTTTGCCATGGTCTGCTGCTTGGTCTGCTGCTGCTGCTGTTGTTGCTTGTGCTGCTGCTTCTGGGCAAGGCGCGGCTTTTGGGCAGAGAACCAAGAAATTTGTGAAAGGGCTGGAAGCTGTGCGGAAGAAACCAAAAGCAGAAGAAGATGACCTGAAAAAAGAAAGTCGATCCGATCAGCGGTGTGCCATGGGGAAGAGGATGAAAGGGTTGATTGGCATGAAGTAGAATTTATCAGAGAAACCATAGGAATGTAACGTCGATCACATCCAAGTTTGTATGTCGGAAATGCCATGAAACTTGGCGTGCCATGCGGAGGATGATAGTTCTGACTGTTCAAACAGGCATATGGTTATCAACTTTTGGTTAACAAGTGTACATTAAACACCTAGTAAGTAGATATATTTGAGTTGCCTGCTTCAGAATTAGTCCACTTTGACCGTCGGTGTGCCAATAGGATTTCCACCTGGCGGAAGATTATTGATGTCTGGCGTAAGCGGTGTGCCATGCGGCTGGCGCAAGTTCTAGTAAATGGCGTAGGATCACGCCGGGGCTCGTACCGAAATCAAACGAATCCATGTCCAGAGTCATGACAAGATAACGGGGCGTGTGCTGCAGAACTGGTTACTTTTCTCATTTGAATGGAAGGCAGCTGTTTTGCTGTCAATGCGTGTGTACCAATGGCGGTTACCCACTTTCAACATGGTTTTATCACCAAAGAAGATGGTATTAAATATGTGGTTCGCAATGGCACGGACACATTTAAAATATTTTGTTTGCCAAACCAACGACTTCCGGATGGCCTGGGGTAACCCTGTGTGCCATTGGGATGGGGTAACTTCCGGGTGCCAGGGGGGTAAGAAACAACGTCCGCCCAGTACCGACTTGGGGGAACAGGCCAAAGCTGAAGCCTGAGCCCGGATCTCCACCAAAGGTGGCGGATGGTGCAGGGGCACATCTAATGTGAAAGCTATGGATTTGGAGGTGCTGATGTCCTCAGAATATGTGGTCAAGGCATGAGAATCACTATGAATCACTGTCATATGCTACGTGATGATACATGACTCATATATGAAATATAATAAATGTATAACTCATATGCCTAGATTGGCCTAGATACGTCAGACTTGCTGATCGACCATTTTCTTTGCAGCTCAGCTGCTGGCCATTGCTTGTTTGCATCTCCATGGATGATGTTGCAGTGCCAACGAGCCAAAGATCAACGGCATCCAATTGTTTCCATGTACACAAGCGCACGTCGAAGCGACTGAATTGAAAAAGTCTATTCGCTCTGCACCTCGCTCCAGCTGCAAGTGATGATTTGACCTTTCAAACTGTGAAGCTCTCAAGTGGACTCTGAAGCATGGGCAATCGAAATGCAATTCAAGGTGTCAATGCGAATCTTTTTGGCAGCTGCGAAGCTTCAAGGAGAACACTTACGATCAAAGTTGCTATCTCTTGCGATGGTTTTTCGTGTTCTGTGTCGGGTGGGCCAGCGCCAAAGGAGATCTTTTGCGCAGGCAAGCACATAGAAGTCTGCATTGTTCCAGACATGCTAGTCAGCCAATCAAATCAAAAGGTGCTGGACTTTGATTCATTCGTGACATTGTCAGCGCACTTGAGGTGGTTGATGGCGGCTTTGTTGCCCCAAAGTTAAAGACCCTCGAAGACCCAATGGTGGGCAAACACTTGGTGACCTCAGAAACCGTTGCCAGGCAGGAGTTTGTGCTTGAATTTATCTCAAGAATGGAACACCAGTGAAAGCTACCACCAAAACATACAAAAACAATCCAAAACATACCAAGACTGATCAAGACTGCTGAAGAACTGTTGTATGTTGTGATGAGATGAGATACGACTGGCAAGGCTATGGAGGGTTAGAATTGCCTTTGGCAGCACTACCATGCACTAACTATGCACTGCCACTGTGTCAAGAGGTCCGAAGTCCTGTTTAAAGTGGATCTCACCGTCGAAGATGGGCGGCTGCTGCGGGATCCCAACATGTACAGCTTGCAGGTGGAGCCATTGGGGAGTCCAGCAGAACGATGCAAAACATCAGACCTATCGTTGCGAACGTCACCCCTGATAGGTTAGCGAACATCAGCACCTTGACCTTCAGTGACCTGGTGGCTTTAAGAGTGATACATATATCAATGTTATTCATAATGATATCAACATCATATTAATTTAATTGTTAATGTTCATCTCATTGTCGCTGCTGTAGCAGCATGCTGCACTTTTTTATTGCAACTAAGGAAGGTGCCAGATGACAAAGGTGGTATTGCTCGATTCCTGAGCCATTTGGATGAACCCAACCTGAAGCCTGTGATCACAGACGAGTCGGTGACCTTCAGTACCTCGAATGCATCCCAGTGCTCCATACAAACTACTCCTGCATGCCGTGTGTTCTTTGTTTTTTGTTTTCCATTGGATTCCTTCTCAATGTAATTTTACAGTTTGCAAGTCCTATGGTATCATTAGTTAAAGTATGTTAATGTCTTTGAGTCTCTTTAGTTCCTTTAACTTATTTTGCTTGGAATGTGCTTTGCAAGCACTAGGTGCTGTGCGGAAGTTGGAGCCTGGTGCCTTGGAGATGTCCATCGTGTTTGCGCCACAACCACCGCGAGGGAGAGTTCCTGTTCCTAATATGTCAAAATTTGTCAAGATGTGTAGTAAAAATTAGGCACTATCCAAAATGTGGTGGCGAGTCCGTAGGTGTTCTGAGGTTTGAGGCACATTTTCTATGCATGCGTCGCTTCTTTGAGAAAGGATTGCTGTTAGAAACTCATGCTGCATTGCTCGAAGCCTTGGATAGCAAAAGACAGCTTAAGACCATTAGATGATGCAAATGGGTTCATTCGAAGGAGACGTGACCAGATTTGGCCACAAGACTTAATTGTGTAAGGCATTTAGCAGTTCACCAGAACTTTCTGATCTACACTGCTTCATAGAGTTGAGTTGCAAATAGTTGTACGCCGCAGTTGTGCAAACATGCTCAGGTAGTTACCATGAGCCACGCCTATGAAAACAAGCATGCCTGAGACAGTTGAACCGGTTTTTCTCCATTGATTTGCAAGTCACTTTGTGGGCCTCCTGCCACAGGGCAAGTTTGAATATGATTGAGTATATGATAGAGATTGATAGAATATATTATTTGAATATATTATGTTTGAATATGTTTTACCCTGTCTTACCTGTAGTTGTTCGCCATGCACCTTTGTCACTTCTCCATGCCCAGGTGAGGAGCTGGGTTTTCACTACTGCACCACTGAGTGGTCTATGGCCAGCCCTTTTGAGTGTGCCAAAGATGGCCAAAGCATTCAGGGATTTGTGTACTTGGACGCTGAATCTTGGCTCAGATTGCGGTTATAAAGAGGATTTGGCATTTAGTAAACCTGGTAAACCAAGAAAGAAAAGAAGGACTTGTTTAGGAAGGTTGAAGAAGCCGATGCATTCAGGCAGTAACAGCCAGGTCTTCAATGAATGCAACGAAGACAAAGACCCCAGCTGAGGGATGCCGGGACCTCATGTGATCTAGAAATTGGGATGCGCTTCAAAACCCGCCAGGAAACACAAGACATCCTCAAGAAGAAGGAGTTATTGGCTGCGCATATCCAGCGGATGGCATCAAAATTGGAGTAAAATGATGTATCAAACGGCAAATAATGGCAATCAATCTGACAGAACATATTGTAAGCACACTGACGAGCAAAGATTATGGCGATTGCAATCAGAATAAGATAACATGAGAAAACGTTTCAAAAGGTGGGTCTGTACGGCATTTTTGTTTTTGTGGCGAAGTGCCGGCTGCTGAAGTCAACCCTGCCTGTTGGTCGGGCTGGAGCCCAAGTGAGACTTAGATTGACAATTTTGCATTTTTTTTTTTTGCCTTCAACGTTTCTGCCTGGGATTGTGTGTGCGTGTGCACTGCGGATTTTTTTTTTTGGCTGCCTTGTGCTGCCTTTGGCTGCGGCTTCTGATCGATTTTTTACCGAAAGCTCTTGCGAAATGATGCGAAGGGTTTCCCAAGGAATTGCTGCCAATTTTAATATCAAATATATTTCCTATCTAAAATGTATTTTCATTTTTAGTCATATTTTTTCTATTTTGTTTTTAATGTATATATATATATGGTACCCCCCCCCCCTGATACCCACCTCACATTGATTCAAGAAGTAGGTTTTTAATGATCTACTGTATATGTATGTAAAAAATGTATGTATATATATATAAATAAATGTATGTATATATATATATATATGTATACATATATATATATACACTTGCACGTCACTTGGTACTATGTGGTTAAATAATTTGGGTACTTAGGCAAATTGCACACAGAGAAAAATTGCAATTTTTGCAATTTCCAGACCCCAAATTCAAAGATTCAAAGATTCAAAGGTTGAAAAGAAGTTCTTTGAATCGAAGCCCGCAAAATTCAAAGATTCAAAGATTCAAAGATTCAAAGGTTGAAAAGAAGTTCTTTGAATCCAAGCCCCAGACCCCAGATTCAAAGATTCAAAGATTCAAAGGTTGAAAAGAAGTTCTTTGAATCGAAGCCCCCAAAATTCAAAGATTCAAAGATTCAAAGGTTGAAAACAAGTTCTTTGAATCGAAGCCTCAGACCCAAAATTCAAAGATTCAAAGATTTAAAGGTTGAAAAAAAGTTCTTTGAATCGAAGCCCCCAAAATTCAAAGATTCAAAGATTCAAAGGTTGAAAAGAAGTTCTTTGAATCGAAGCCCCAAACCCCAAGTGAAAGATTCAAAGAACTTCTTTTCAACCTTTGAATCTTTGAATCTTTGAATTTGGGTTTTGGGGCTTCGATTCAAAGAACTTCTTTTCAACCTTTGAATCTTTGAATCTTTGAATCTTTGAATCTGGGGTCTGGGGCTTCGATTCAAAGAACTTCTTTTCAACCTTTGAATCTTTGAATCTTTGAATTTTGGGGGCTTCGATTCAAAGAACTTCTTTTCAACCTTTGAATCTTTGAATCTTTGAATTTGGGTTTTGGGGCTTCGATTCAAAGAACTTCTTTTCAACCTTTGAATCTTTGAATCTTTGAATTTGGGGTCTGGAAATTGCAAAAAATTGCCATTTTTGTCTGCGTGCAATTTGCCTAAGTACCTCAAGGTGCAAACTTATCTGTCAAAAAACTCACACAAACAAGTTGCTCAGGCAAACTGCTCCAAAGCCATCTACAAACCACCGCAGAGGCGCCTGGGATTTGGTGGTGTCAAACCTGGTCAGTACCTCAAGGTGCAAACTTATCTGTCAAAAAACTCACACAAACAAGTTGCTCAGGCAAACTGCTCCAAAGCCATCTACAAACCACCGCAGAGGCGCCTGGGATTTGGTGGTGTCAAACCTGGTCTGAGAAACAGTTACTCTAATCAGACACTTTCAGTTCAGCACATCACTGTTCATCTCTGCAGCCGCCTATCTCATCCGAAAAAAGTCTCTGACTAGAAAAAGGTCACAAACATGCAATTTCCAATCGAGGGCAGCGTCTCTTTGAGCAATGGCTCAGCCACATTGCGCTTGAAACCTGCAAGCGTGGAGGTGGTCTACGTTCAGGCTCCTCGCCCGACCGTTGAGATGCTTCGTGAAGATGGACTTCTTCATAAATGGGAAGGGCATGTCTGTCCGCGATGCTGCCGTGGCACCCTTGGTGGCCTTCAACAACTTGGAGGTTTACTAAAGCATAGATGCAGTGCCAAGAAATGCCACACCTACATCAACCCGCATCATGCTCACCCCATTTTTGTGGATCATTGGGGCTCTTCTTCTACACCGCTTGCCACCCAGGCATGTTTACTGATGCTCCTGCTCAACCGTGTTTCCCTCCCCACCATCCATCGCCTCCTGCATGTGAACCATAAGAGCATTGAGGATATGGAGAAGAGATTAGGCCAGCTACGTGAAAGGTGGGTCAGGAACAAGGAGAAGGACATCAAATTTGGGCAAGGTGGAAAATGGCAGGACGTGGAAGCCGATGAAGCCACGTTTGACAAGAAGGTCGTGATGGACAGCTGCACTGGGAGCAGTGGTGCGGCATTGTCCAAAGAGGTAAACCTCAGACGCTTGTCCTCCATCGCTTGAAGCCAGTCATCTCCAAACTTCGCGCTCCAGGCCCCGGTGCTATTCGAAAAGTTGAATGGCAACCATTGGCTGTGAAATGGCTTCAACACCGTGACATTATTCTCCACACCGACTCGGCAAAAAGTTATGCCATCAAAGTCAAGGGTGTCCTCCATGACCGGGTCATCCACAAAAAGAAGCGGGTGAAAGTCAATGGAGAATGGAAATGGCTCACTCCAAAGTATGTGGAGTTGCACAAGCATGTCCTCGGCAGCAAGAAGGCAATCACAGTCAAAAAGGGCACCCAGATCATTGACAGATGCTGGCGTTTCCTCAAAGACCGGTTGAACATCAACCAGAACTGCAAAGTTGGCAGCAGTCTTCTGCGCATCCGTTTGCGCTCTGCTCAGTATGAGTACTGGCATAGGGGGCACGATCTGTGGTTGGCAACGGGTTCTCTTGTTCAGTGGTTCTTGCTTGTTGAAGGCCTAGAGAGCCCAGCCACCACAGCGGGGCAGAGTTCAAAAGAATCAGCGCGTCGCTGCTAGCACCTTCTGCTGTGTTCTAACCTTCTTGACTTTGCTGCCATCGCATATCTGTGGGCTTCCTATGTAAATTTCACGCCTATTTGCTTCAATCATCTGCTTCAATAATCTGATTCTCATGTCCTTCCTGATCCATCATCTGCTGGCAAATGTCTTCAACATATTCATGTCAATGCTCGCTCTGCACGCATGCAGGCCGCTCAAGGTGGGTATCAGGGGGGGGGGTAGCATATATATATATATGGATTGCGCGCAAAAAGGGCGGTTAGGGTTTTAGTCTTTAGGAGGTCGAAATTGTTTTTTTTTGTTTTTTTAGTCTATCGTACAAGGCGGGCCCCAGCCTGAATGACGTTATTCACCAGTTTAGTACAAGTTTAGTACTACTAGTACTACTAGTACAACTAGTACAAATAGTACTACTAGTACTACTAGTACTACTAGTACTACTAGTACTACTAGTACTACTACTTCTACTAGTACTACTAGTACTACAAGTACTACTAGTACTACAAGTACTACTCGTACTATTCGTACTACTTTTACTACTAGTACTACTCGTACTACTCGTACTACTTTTACTACTAGTACTGCTAGTACTACTAATACTACTACTTTTACTAATACTACTAGTACTACTAGTACTACTAGTACTACTGGTACTACTAGTACTACTGGTACTACTAGTACTACTAGTACTACTAGTACTACTAGTATTACTAGTACTACTAGTACTACTAGTACGACTAGTACGACTGGTACTACTAGCACTACTAGCACTACTACTTCTACTAGTATTATTACTTCTACTAGTACTATTACTTCTACTAGTACTACTAGTACTACTACTTTTATTTCTACTAGTACTACTAGAACCATGCCAATAATTGACATGGCCGCCCGCGCGCGCGGAATCCGCGCAGATGTTATAAGGTCAGAAGGACATTCTAGTTAGCTTGGAGGAGCGCAGGTAACTACTACTACGACGACTACTACTACTACTACTACTAATAGCACTAGTACTAGTATTTCGGGTACCAGTAATGATATTACTTTGACGATTACTAAAATTGTTCCTAGTTTGACTGCCCGTGCTGATTTTTTTGAAGTTGAA
>CAMXCT020003212.1:0-27404 GCA_947184155.2 Cladocopium goreaui | reverse complement strand
CTGCTGCTAACAGAAGGTAGCAAGAGCACCTCCCGGCACCAAAACAGCAAGGCACGGAAGGACGAACAGGCCCTAGAATCGCACCGAAAAAGTGCCTAACGTCCCTTCTGAATTCCTAGAAAGAATGTCTTTTTCTCAACCTTTTCCACTTTTTCAATCTCCCACCAGCTCACCTGCTGCTGCTGCTGCCCAAAAGCACCTCCCGGCACAAAACAGCCGTTGCTGCTGCTGCTGCTGCTGCTGCTGCTAACAGAAGAGTAGCAAGAGCACCTCCCGGCACCAAAACAGCGAGGCACGGAAGGACGAACATGCCAGAATCGCACCGAAAAAGTGCCTAACGTCCCTTCTGAATTCCTAGAAAAAATGTCTGTCTTTTTCTCAACCTTTTCCACTTTTTCAATCTCCCACCAGCTCACCTGCTGCTGCGTCCTTGCTTCCTGCTGCTAACAGAAGAGTAGCAAGAGCACCTCCCGGCACCAAAACAGCAAGGCACGGAAGGACGAACATGCTACAGGATCGCACCGAAAAAGTGCCTAACGTCCCTTCTGAATTCCTCGAAAAAATGTCTTTTTCCCAACCTTTTCCGCTATTTCAATCTCCCATCAGCTCACCTGCTGCTGCTGCTGCTGCGTGCAAACGTGCCTAAAACGGTCCCCTTCTGAATTCCTCGAAAAAATGTCTTTTTCCCAACCTTTTCCGCTATTTCAATCTCCCATCAGCTCACCTGCTGCTGCTGCTGCTGCTGCTGCTGCTCCTGCTGCTGCTGCTCCTGCTGCTGCTGCTGCTGCTGCCCAAAAGCACCTCCCGGCACCAAAACAGCCGTTGCTGCTGCTGCCGCTGCTGCTGCTGCTAACAGAAGAGAGCAAAAGCACCTCCCGGCACCAAAACAGCAAGGCACGGAAGGACGAACAGGCCCTAGAATCGCACCGAAAAAGTGCCTAACGCCCCTTCTGAATTCCTAGAAAAAATGTCTTTTTCTCAATCTTTTCCACTTTTTCAATCTCCCACCAGCTCACCTGTGCTGCTGCTGCTGCTGCTGCTGCTGCTGCTAACAGAAGAGTAGCAAGAGCACCTCCCGGCACCAAAACAGCAAGGCACGGAAGGACGAACATGCTACAGGATCGCACCGAAAAAGTGCCTAACGTCCCTTCTGAATTCATCGAAAAAATGTCTTTTTCCTAACCTTTTCCGCTATTTCAATCTCCCATCAGCTCACCTGCTGCTGCTGCTGCTGCCCAAAAGCACCTCCCGGCACCAAAACAGCCGTTGCTGCTGCTGCTGCCGCTGCTGCTAACAGAAGAGCAGCAAAAGCACCTCCCGGCACCAAAACAGCAAGGCACGGAAGGACGAACAGGCCCTAGAATCGCACCGAAAAAGTGCCTAACGTCCCTTCTGAATTCCTAGAAAAAATGTCTTTTTCTCAATCTTTTCCACTTTTTCAATCTCCCACCAGCTCACCTGCTGCTGCTGCTGCTGCTGCTGCCCAAAAGCACCTCCCGGCACCAAAACAGCCGTTGCTGCTGCTGCTGCCGCCGCTGCTGCTGCTGCTGCTAACAGAAGAGCAGCAAAAGCACCTCCCGGCACCAAAACAGCAAGCCACTTTTTCAATCTCCCACCAGCTCACCTGCTGCTGCTGCCGCTGCTGCTGCCGCTGCTGCTGCCGCTGCCGCTGCTCTTGCTGCTAGTGCGGCTAAACTTGCTTGTCTTTGCTTGTCTTATTCCCTGGCGCGCTCCCCCTTGCGTCTGCCGGGGTCGGCGGATATGCCTAGATTGGCCTAGATACGTCAGACTTGCTGATCGACCATTTTCTTTGCAGCTCAGCTGCTGGCCATTGCCTGTTTGCATCTCCATGGATGATGTTGCAGTGCCAACGAGCCAAAGATCAACGGCATCCAATTGTTTCAAATGTACACAAGCGCACGTCGAAGCGACTGAATTGAAAAAGTCTATTCGCTCTGCACCTCGTTCCAGCTGCAAGTGATGATTTTACCTTTCAAACTGTGAAGCTCTCAAGTGGACTCTGAAGCATGGGCAATCGAAATGCAATTCAAGGTGTCAATGCGAATTTTTTTGGCAGCTGCGAAGCTTCAAGGAGAACACTTACGATCAAAGTTGCTATCTCTTGCGATGGTTTTTCGTGTTCTGTGTCGGGTGGGCCAGCGCCAAAGGAGATCTTTTGCGCAGGCAAGCACATAGAAGTCTGCATTGTTCCAGACATGCTAGTCAGCCAATCAAATCAAAAGGTGCTGGACTTTGATTCATTCGTGACATTGTCAGCGCACTTGAGGTGGTTGATGGCGGCTTTGTTGCCCCAAAGTTAAAGACCCTCGAAGACCCAATGGTGGGCAAACACTTGGTGACCTCAGAAACCGTTGCCAGGCAGGAGTTTGTGCTTGAATTTATCTCAAGAATGGAACACCAGTGAAAGCTACCACCAAAACATACAAAAACAATCCAAAACATACCAAGACTGATCAAGACTGCTGAAGAACTGTTGTATGTTGTGATGAGATGAGATACGACTGGCAAGGCTATGGAGGGTTAGAATTGCCTTTGGCAGCACTACCATGCACTAACTATGCACTGCCACTGTGTCAAGAGGTCCGAAGTCCTGTTTAAAGTGGATCTCACCGTCGAAGATGGGCGGCTGCTGCGGGATCCCAACATGTACAGCTTGCAGGTGGAGCCATTGGGGAGTCCAGCAGAACGATGCAAAACATCAGACCTATCGTTGCGAACGTCACCCCTGATAGGTTAGCGAACATCAGCACCTTGACCTTCAGTGACCTGGTGGCTTTAAGAGTGATACATATATCAATGTTATTCATAATGATATCAACATCATATTAATTTAATTGTTAATGTTCATCTCATTGTCGCTGCTGTAGCAGCATGCTGCACTTTTTTATTGCAACTAAGGAAGGTGCCAGATGACAAAGGTGGTATTGCTCGATTCCTGAGCCATTTGGATGAACCCAACCTGAAGCCTGTGATCACAGACGAGTCGGTGACCTTCAGTACCTCGAATGCATCCCAGTGCTCCATACAAACTACTCCTGCATGCCGTGTGTTCTTTGTTTCTTGTTTTCCATTGGATTCCTTCTCAATGTAATTTTACAGTTTGCAAGTCCTATGGTATCATTAGTTAAAGTATGTTAAAGTCTTTGAGTCTCTTTATTTCCTTTAACTTATTTTGCTTGGAATGTGCTTTGCAAGCACCAGGTGCTGTGCGGAAGTTGGAGCCTGGTGCCTTGGAGATGTCCATCGTGTTTGCGCCACAACCACCGCGAGGGAGAGTTCCTGTTCCTAATATGTCAAAATTTGTCAAGATGTGTAGTAAAAATTAGGCACTATCCAAAATGTGGTGGCGAGTCCGTAGGTGTTCTGAGGTTTGAGGCACATTTTCTATGCATGCGTCGCTTCTTTGAGAAAGGATTGCTGTTAGAAACTCATGCTGCATTGCTCGAAGCCTTGGATAGCAAAAGACAGCTTAAGACCATTAGATGATGCAAATGGGTTCATTCGAAGGAGACGTGACCAGATTTGGCCACAAGACTTAATTGTGTAAGGCATTTAGCAGTTCACCAGAACTTTCTGATCTACACTGCTTCATAGAGTTGAGTTGCAAATAGTTGTACGCCGCAGTTGTGCAAACATGCTCAGGTAGTTACCATGAGCCACGCCTATGAAAACAAGCATGCCTGAGACAGTTGAACCGGTTTTTCTCCATTGATTTGCAAGTCACTTTGTGGGCCTCCTGCCACAGGGCAAGTTTGAATATGATTGAGTATATGATAGAGATTGATAGAATATATTATTTGAATATATTATGTTTGAATATGTTTTACCCTGTCTTACCTGTAGTTGTTCGCCATGCACCTTTGTCACTTCTCCATGCCCAGGTGAGGAGCTGGGTTTTCACTACTGCACCACTGAGTGGTCTATGGCCAGCCCTTTTGAGTGTGCCAAAGATGGCCAAAGCATTCAGGGATTTGTGTACTTGGACGCTGAATCTTGGCTCAGATTGCGGTTATAAAGAGGATTTGGCATTTAGTAAACCTGGTAAACCAAGAAAGAAAAGAAGGACTTGTTTAGGAAGGTTGAAGAAGCCGATGCATTCAGGCAGTAACAGCCAGGTCTTCAATGAATGCAACGAAGACAAAGACCCCAGCTGAGGGATACCGGGACCTCATGTGATCTAGAAATTGGGATGCGCTTCAAAACCCGCCAGGAAACACAAGACATCCTCAAGAAGAAGGAGTTATTGGCTGCGCATATCCAGCGGATGGCATCAAAATTGGAGTAAAATGATGTATCAAACGGCAAATAATGGCAATCAATCTGACAGAACATATTGTAAGCACACTGACGAGCAAAGATTATGGCGATTGCAATCAGAATAAGATAACATGAGAAAACGTTTCAAAAGGTGGGTCTGTACGGCATTTTTGTTTTTGTGGCGAAGTGCCGGCTGCTGAAGTCAACCCTGCCTGTTGGTCGGGCTGGAGCCCAAGTGAGACTTAGATTGACAATTTTGCATTTTTTTTTTGGCCTTCAACGTTTCTGCCTGGGATTGTGTGTGCGTGTGCACTGCGGTTTTTTTTTTTTGGCTGCCTTGTGCTGCCTTTAGCTGCGGCTTCTGATCGATTTTTTACCGAAAGCTCTTGCGAAATGATGCGAAGGGTTTCCCAAGGAATTGCTGCCAATTTTAATATCAAATATATTTCCTATCTAAAATGTATTTTCATTTTTAGTCATATTTTTTTCTATTTTGTTTTTAATGTACATATATATATATATAAGTTATTATTTATATAAAATATAATTTAATTTAATATATTTTAAAATAATTAAAAACATATTATTTTATAATTATATTATATTTTGAAATTTAATATTTATAATATATATAATTAAAAAAAACAAAATTGGAATTTTATATCACGAAAGGTAGCTCCAGAGGGGCTACCTTGAGTTTTACTTTACGAAGTAAAGGGGAGGGCGGCCAGCCCCGTTACCTGATTCTTCAGGAGATTGCTAGTTATTTTAGTACCCCCCTCCCCCCCCCCTCCACACCTCCCACGCACCCTAAGAGCAGACTCAAAATACTGTAATTTACAGTATTTTTGTTCTTTTCGGATCAAGAAACCACATTTTGTTACATGGTGAAACCTCCGTAAATACCAGTGTTTTTGCTAGGTGCTGGCCAAAAAACACTGTAAATACCGTGCTTTTTACTACCAGAGGCAAAAAACATCGTAAATACCGTGGTTTTGGGCTTCCGCCCCGCCAAAAACATTGGTATTTACGGTGTTTTTTGCTCCGAGCGATGCAAAAACACGCGAAAACACCACCGATTTGACGATTTTCGGCCACTACGGAACCGAGCAAAAACGCTGCAGGGGTAACACCAACACCGACAAGAACAACAGCAACAGCAACAACAACAACAACAACGACGACAACAACAACACCAACACACAACACACAACACACAACACACAACACACAACAGACAACAGACAACACACAACACACAACACACAACACACAACACACAACACACAACACACATACACAACACACGCAACACACGCAACACACGCAACACCGACAACACATACAACACATACAACACACACACGCAACACACACAACACACGCAACACACGCAACACACACAACACACGCAACACACAAATATACAACACACAATATACACAACACACACAACACACAACAACGCACAACAACACACCACAACACATAACGACACACAACAACACACAACAACCACAACAACCACAACAACAACAACACACAACAACCACAACAACAACACACAACAACACAACAATAACATACAACAACACAACAACAACACACAACAACACACAACAACAACACACAACAACACACAACAACACACAACAACACACCACAACACACCACAACAACACACAATAACACACAACAACACACAACAACATACAATAACACACAACAACACACAACAACACACCACAACACACAACAACACACAATAACACACAACAACACACAACAACAACAACAATAACAATAACAACAACAACAATAACAACACCATCAACAACAACAACACGAACACAACTAATACGAACACCAATAATACGACCAACAACACGACCAACAACACTAACACCACCAATAAACCCAACCATACCAACAACACAAACAACACTAACAACACCAAAAACACTACTATTACCAATAACACCAACAACACCAATACCAACAACACTAACATTACTAACACCACTAGCACCACTAACACCACAACCGCCACCAACCCTAACCACATCGCCGAAGCCTTTCAATTATTTTTACCAGATTCCCCTTCATATTTTTGGAAAGAAATTGGCCGCATTGCTTTTACCAGACTCCACTTTATTTTTTTTTTCCCTGCTCTCTCCCATTTATTTTTTCTTCGGTTCTTTTTTTGCTTACCTACGTTTCGTATTCCCTCTTAATTAATCTAATAATTAAATTTAAATATGTGGATAATGGGATAAATTATAAAATTATAAAAATAATATTAAATTTTAATTTATATATTTATATTTTTCTTACTATTTCTATTACGAAAAGGGTAAATATGTGTTTGGTATTATGTTTTGATTTATGGAAAATTTAATTAAAAAAATATAGTTGTGTACCTAGTTTTATAATAAGAGGAAATATATTATATCTTGTAGTGGGATATTATTTGGCACTTGAAAATCGGAAACATATTTTATAATATATTGGATTATATAGGAAAATCTATAGCCCTTTTCTGCTAATTATGTTCGATCATATTAATATATAGTTTGGATTTTTGATTTTTGATTTATAATTATTTTTTGCAAGATAAATTTAAAAAAAAACGAAAAAATAAATTTATATAGAAATTTTAAGAAAGAAATATATAATTGATGTAATTTTAAAATTAATTAATTTAATTTGAATATGTGGATGACGATTGATTTTCTTACCCTATAATTTTGATAATTGTAATTTAAAATTTCTATATCGTATTTTTATTATATTTTTTCTGGTCATTATATATAATTATTATTTATAATTTAAATATATATTTTTTTCATTAGATTTCCTATTTTTTTTTCCAATAATTAAATTTCACCCAAATTCAAAAAAATAATATTCAGATTTTTTTTTACCGATAATAAAATATAAATTCGATATATAATATTATAATTTTTAAATAATTGTTGTTATGTATAACATCTTGGAATAATATATATTTATGCAATTATTTGAAGAATTTATTGCGTTCCCCTCCAAATAAAATCTAAAAAATTCGAAAAACATATTTTTTATATCAAAATTTCAAAAAAAAAAATAGGACAAATTTAATTTCAAAACCGATCAATTGGATTTAAAATTGTGTATTTAATATTTAATTTGTTTTCATTATTCCATAATTATATTTATCGTAATAAAAAACATCTTAAAAGGTCAATTCTTGGAATCCGATAAAAATTCCAACGATATATTTATTTGTATTCGGCAAATATTATGATCTGGACCCGGAAATTAAATTAAAGATTTAAAATAAATTCTTCAAAAATTATTTGTGTGACGGTCAAAACATGGTATTGATTCCATGGTTATCAATTTAGGAGGTATCGCTCCTCAAGGCTCCCTATCGCTTCACACAGTGGGAGCTCACTTTTGGCCAAAAAGAAAATGGATTATATAAATACATTTATATGCATATGTACTTCTATATATATATATTTCTATATATAGTAGAATATCATATCTATCTATTTATATATATATATAGATAGAATATATACCTATATGGGGGTCGTTCAAATCAGGTGAGTAAGTTGGTCTAACGTGCAGCGGTCCGGAAAAGCAAGCACCCAAAACGCACTCTAATTGTAGACATTGCGGTCCGGAAAGATATGCAGCGGTCCGGAAAAGAGGATAGCACGAGACACAGATGGAGACAAACAGAAGGCGAGAGAGAGAGAGAGAGAGAGACAGAGAGAGGAAGAGGGAGAGGAGAAAGAGAGCGTTGTAAATGGTGAGCAGCGGGTATTTCAGAGTGGTTTCAAACCGGTTTCAGACCCTTTTGGGGGCGCTCACGGGGCGTTGCTCTTTTTCTAGAAAAGAGGCTGAACTTAATGCTCCGGCAATAAAACCAAAACAAAAAAATCAACACATCATTCCTGCAACTAAAAAACGAAATAAAGCAATGATGCTGTAACCGAAGAAGCAAAGATTCTGAGATGGTGAGCCGGAAGGTGTTTCAGACTGGTTTCAGACCGGTTTCAGACCCGTTTGGGGGCGCTCACGGGGCTTTGCTCTTTTCCTAGAAAAGAGGCCGAACTTAATGCTCCGGCAATGAAACCAAAACAAAAAAATCAACACATCATTCCTGCAACTAAAAACGAAATAAAGCAATGATGCTGTAACCGAAGAAGCAAAGATTCTGAGATGGTGAGCCGGAAGGTGTTTCCGAGTGGTTTCAGACCGGTTTCAGACCCGTTTGGGGGTGCTCACGGGCTGTGCCCTCTGTCCGGAAATCCCCAAGGTGAATAAAAAAATAACACAAGCTTATTCGCTTTAAGGGAAGTGTGACAAAATAGAGGGTGTTGAAGTCCCTCTTCCAGTAGTAGTAGTAGTAGTAGTAGTAGTAGCAGTAGTACTAGTAGTACTAGTAGTACTAGTAGTACTAGTAGTACTAGTAGTATTAGTAGTACTAGTAGTAGTAGTAGTAGTAGTACTAGTAGTACTAGTAGTACTAGTAGTACTAGTAGTACTAGTAGTACTAGTAGTATTAGTAGTACTAGTAGTACTAGTAGTACTAGTAGTATTAGTAGTACTAGTAGTACTAGTAGTACTAGTAGTACTAGTAGTACTAGTAGTACTAGTAGTACTAGTAGTATTAGTAGTACTAGAAGTACTAGAAGTACTAGTAGTTCTAGTAGTACTGGTAGTACTAGTAGTAGTAGTACTAGTAGTAGTAGTACTAGAAGTACTAGCAGCACTAGTAGTACTAGTAGTACTAGTAGTACTAGTAGTAGCAGTAGTACTAGTAGTATTGTAGTAGCAGTAGTAGCAGTAGTAGTAGTAGCAGCAGAAGCAGCAGTAGTAGTAGCAGTAGTAGTAGTGGTAGCAGCACCACTAGTAGTAGTAGTAGCAGCAGCAGGAGTAGTAGTAGTAGTAGCAGTAGTACTAGTAGTAATAGTCAAAGAAATAGAAATAATAGTAGTAATAATTTTGGAAAAAAATCATTTCCATTTGAAAAATAATAATAATTTTAGTATTAGTAATAACAATAACAAAAGTAGCGGTCATAAAACAATAACAACAACAATAATAGTAGAAGTTCGCTAATATTAAAAGTAAGAATGGTAGTAGTAGTAGTAGTAGAAGTAGTAACAGTAGAAGAAGTAGTAGTAGTAGTAATAGTAGTAGTAGTAGTAACTGTAGTAACTGTAGTAATTGCAGTAACTGTAGTAATTGTAGTAATTGTAGTAATTGTAGTAACTGTAGTAACTGTAGTAATTGTAGTAATTGTAATAACAAGAGTAATTGTAAAAATTGTAGTAATTGTAATTGCGATAACATAACTCCACCAGCCCCTGATTTTTGAAACTTTGAAGCTGTCAGATTGTCAAGGGTCAGTCTTGGAAACAGCTGATTAGGCCTCAGGGCCCCTGCATAAGGATGACACGCGCTGTGAAGATGTAGGTTGAAGCTGTCAGACTGTAAAGGGTCAGTCTTGGAAACAGCTGATTAGGCCTCAGGGCCCCTGCATAAGGATGACACGCACGTCACAGAGAACTTGGTGGGCCTATGGCTCAAGATTGGAAAACAAGCTGCTGCATGGAGCGTCGTGGGTTATGAGCCCAACATGTCGCTTGTGCGCCGCCGAGACGCCTCCGTGCAGAAATGTGCTGCTAGCGCTGCGGCAGCAGCAAAAGCAGCGGAAGCAGCTGATGACTTGATGGAAAGCCTCTTGGAAGACAGCGCCAAGGAAAGGGGGTCAAAAAACCAAAGAGCCTTAGAAGGCGGACCACTTAGGGAGTATGCCGGTGAAAGAGGTAGAGCTGAGGGTGGTATGCTAGGGGACTTGGTAGGAAACCCGTTGACCTTAGGTAATGTTGACCTTGAGGATAGGCCCACAAGGAGTCAGAACCCTGAAGTCCGAAAGGTTGTTGTTGGTAAGTCTGAGGGCAGTGAAGCTAGGAAGGAGTCACCGAGGTCAAAGTCAGCTGAACCCCGAGCCCGTTTTGCTGATGAACCGCCAAGGGGTGAAAGACCGAAACCTAGTGGAAATGGCAAAGGTGTAGGAACTGGTGAGAAGAATCCACCAATAAGGAACCCGAGGAATTCCCCGGATGGTGTGGTTGGAGGTGGAGTGAAAGTCATCCCGCCTCCGGGCGGCGAATCAATTTTGGGAGGTTCAAATAATAGGGGAGTTGAAAGCTACTACATAGGCGAACCTGCAGGAACTGAGGAACGTCGAACTGAGGCATGCGGATCTCAGTTGGGTTCTTCGAGACCTGTTGATCCTTGGCTTCATTGTGCCTCGGCTGGCATCCCTCCGGATGGCACTTCGTATCTTGGCGGGAATCAGCAGTGCCTTGGAAGCTGGGATAGGGTGAACCCCTTCTGGAGTCGTGAAACCCAGGTTGAAGCCACCCGGATGACTTGTGGAAATGTGGGGGGATCCCAACAAAATACTCCCCAAAAAGGTCATGTGGAAACCGACCCGATTGAACTATTCCGATTACGGTGTTTGAGGGATGCGGAAGAAAAGTTTAGGAAGGGTTTGGCACAGATGGCCGGTGACAACTGGTCTCATGGTTCGGTTGGATCCTTTGTTAGTGCAGGGGATGAAGAAGCTTTTGTGCCACCACCACCACCGGGCCCTCCGCCGAAGTCGCCACCACGAACCCAGCAATCCACCAATTTGTTGTGTTTTGGGGGAACCAACCTGGGGCAGTTCATTCCACCCTTTCCGCAGTCAATGGATGGTAGTGGGAATTCCCGACATGTCATGGGTGAAAATGCTGGCGAGACCCTTAGGTCTTTTGAGCTTCCGGTTTTGCATGAGAATAGCACACCCCTCCAATATGGTGATTGGCTTAGCCTGGTTGATTCACTCATGGGAGACCTTTCATACACTTCAGACATGTGGTGGGGAATGGTTCGCAATGCAGTTGAGGTGAGCTACAAGGAATGGCTTGTCTCTAATCCCATGGATAGACTGAGGATCAAACCTAAGGTGGATCCCAGGGCGGCTGGTTGGCCGAGAACGGAACGACGTGCCTTGGCGATGCTCCTAGCAGCAATTCCTGAGTCAATCCGAAATGAGATCGTTTCCACCCGAAGGATGTCAACTGAACAAGTGTTGTTTAGGCTCAGCGTTGTGTTTCAGCCTGGAGGGTCCCAGGAGAGATTCAAGTTGTTGCAAAGCCTGACGGATAGCAAGTTTGGTACCAGTGCTCCTGATGTCCTGGAATGGGTACGAACATGGAGAAGGCAGGTTCGAAGGTCTTTGGAACTGGGAATCGTGCTGCCTGATGCATTGGTTTTGACTGGTATCCTCACCAAATGTGCCGATGTGTTGTGTGCCAAGTCACCACAAATTTCATACCGGTTGAACATGGTTCGTCAACAAATTGGTTTGGACTATCAGCCCCATGTCAACACCATTTTGGTTTTTGCGGAACATTTGCAAGCTGAGGCCGAAGAGTTGTCACTGAGTAGCCACGGAAAAACTCATGTAGGACAAGTGAAGGCTGCAGCTTTGTCCGTCCCTCCGGGGATCGAGCAACAAAGTGATGCGAAGCCTGAGCCTTCCACCAAAAAGCCTTGTAAGTTTTGGATGACCGAGAAGGGATGTAGGAGGGGTGATGGTTGTCGGTTTGAACATGTTGCTTTGGATCCCAAAAGCGGTAGATGTTTTGGATGTTCGGCTGTTGGGCACTCCCGAAAAGACTGTCCCCACAAGAATGGTGAATCAAGGGGTGATGGCCACAAAAAGACTGCCAAACTCAAGCAGGTGGACAAGGAGGCCAACCCTCAAAGGGAAGGGAAGGGCACGAGCACCAAAAAACCCAAGGGTGTTGAATCCGAAAGCGGGTCAATTTCCAAAATTGATACTGGGTTGACGGTACCACCAGGGTTGGAAGAGACCACCAAGGAGCATGGGTTAGGGGAGGATGCTGTTGTTCAACTGTTGTCAGAAACCAACACCATTTTGAAGACTATGAACCCAACCATGAAGGCTGTCAAAATCAAAAGGATTGACCATGACTCAATGGGAACCGGGCTTTTGGATGGAGGTGCAACCAACCCCCTCCGACGGGGCAGTCCGCAAGAGCTTGCTGAATCTGAGGTTGCCTTGGTCGAACTAGCCCATGGTACTGTAGAGCTACGACAACACCCGTTGACTGGTTGTATCCTCACTGAAAAGCATGTTGAACCAATTGTGCCACTGAGAGGACTCATCGACCTAGGGTATGTGATCAAGTGGTCTTCGGCTGGTTGTGAAATTCGACACCCCACGAGAGGAACCATCAACTGTTGGCTACGTAGTGGTTGTCCGGTGGTTTCTGAACCTCATGCCTTGGCTCTGATCAGTGAAATTGAAGCTGTGGAGCGAGCTAAGAGAGGGTTTCCCACCATGAATGTTGAACTTTTGGATGAAGTTTCTGAATGGTGGTCCCAACGGTTCCCCGAAGTCCCCAAAAGGGTTTGGAGGTTCATGGCTGGTCAAAATGGCACTTGGAACGCTTCGGAGTTGCCGTGGAATAGGGCCCAGAGACGTCGCCATGCTACAGCCAAGGCCCTGATCATCCACTTGTACTCAGGTGCGGACTCTAAGGAATGGAGAGATCACTGGCCGGACGATGTGGAGGTGATCACGGTCGATGTCAGGGAGGGCCAAAACGCCCACCACGCAGCGACTTGGGGGTACTTGTGGCAGCTGGCGGGATCAGGAAGGGTCATTGGTATTATAGGGGGCCCACCCTGTAGAACCACTAGTAGGTTGCTTGACCAAAAACCAGGACCACCTAGATTGCGTAGTCGAGAAGGGCTGGAACGATTCGGATTTGGTCATCTGACTTTATCCCAACAACAAAAAGCTGATGGTGACACTGCCCTCCTATTCAAGCAGGTAGGACTGTACATGCACGCTGAGGAGTCATGGAAGTACGGTGGTTGGCCGAAGGGCACCGAAACGGTTCCAAATCGGGTTGGGTTTTTGTTGGAATCACCCGAAGACCCCAAAACGTACCTGTTGAATGATGAAGGTGAACATGCGGCTAGTTTTTGGACATGGCCTGAAATCATAGGTTTTTGCGAAAAGTATGCACCTATGGGAATGCAGATGGTTCACTTTGACCAGGGTTGCTTTGGTCACCAGCGGAAAAAACCCACGTCATGTATGACCAACCTGCCTGAATTTGATGAACTCAATGAATGCCGTTGTGGTCCCAAAGAAAAGTCCCTTGAAACTAATCTCCCCGAAAGGTTGGTCCAAACCGCAAGTTGGGCTACATGGGCTCCAGGGTTGAAAAGGGCTATTCGGTTGTCCTTGCTGTTGATATGTGAATGGCATGGGATCAGGTCTCCCAAAGTAGCCAAACTCACTGGGTTGGATAGCTGGAAACAACACTTGATGCAGCAGCACCGACCATACCGTAGGGATTGCCGTGAGTGCGCACTTGAGATGGCCTCCGGGCGTCCTCACAGGCGTAGGGAACATGGTGGATCATCGGCTTGGACCATGGCTATTGATGCGGTTCCCATGAAATCTGCAAAGGACTTGTGCACGGGAAAGGTCATGAAGTATGCACTAGTAGCCACAGCCCTTGTACCTGTCTTCACTCAGGAAACTCAGGACTCAGGAACGGATCCGGAAGAACGTGACCCAGCTGCTCCTTGGGATGTTGTGGATGCCTCTTGGGGGGAGGGTGATGAAAAACCGATGGCTGATGAGAATGATGCTGATGAATATGAACCATCGATTGCGGACGATGAGGTCCCCGAAGGTAACAGTGGCGAAGCTGTTCCTATGGGTCCTCCGGGTTGTTGTGATGCATCCGGGGCGGCGGAAACTGATGATTTGGAAAAGAACATCATGGACATGAAAACCCCATGGAAGGTTAGACATGTGACTATGGTTGAACCAATCCAATCAAAAGCTACTGCCCATGTGATTAAGGCCCTGGATACCATCCTCACCAAAATGAACTATTTGGGGGTCACGGTTAGGAGGTTGCATTCGGATAGAGCGAAGGAACTCTTGGGTGAAAGGTTTCAGTCATGGATAGCCCACCGCAACATCTATTATTCCTTTACTTCTGGTGATGATCCCCAATCCAATGGCCATGTGGAATCTGAAATTCACCAAATCAAAAGGAGAACCCGATTGTTGCTTCGGCTCTGTGATCAACCCATGGATTGTTGGCCTCAAGTGATTAGGTATGTGGTTGACGAACGGTTGAGAACCCAACTTTCAGCACTTGGTTCACCAGTGACTCCCATGCTACCATATTGGTCTGAAGTCGCGGTCAAACGAAAACGATGGCATGATCCTGGCCCCTTGGCTTCACCGTTTGTGGCAGGTAGGTTGTTGGGTGCTAGTCCATATATGACCAATGGTTGGATGGTTTTAACCAAGGATAACCAAGTTGTTCATGCACGGGAAGTAATTGTCCCAGACCCGTTGCAAGATCAAGCACGACTGCAGTTGATTGAAGAAACAAGTGGTCCCCCTCACATGCTTGAAGTTGATCCCAAAAAACCCCCAATGCGGTTAGTGGGAAAACAGCCCATGCCGGGTCGGATGCGGATACCACCTCTCTCAGAAATGCCGAGGTTGAACCTCGGGGGGGAGTCCTTTTCTGTCGTTCGGCATGTAGTTCAACATGTAGTTCAAAAGTCGGATGATCAGGTTCCACCCCAATCCACAAAAGAACGTACGGGACCAAATTAAAAGAGACATGGATGAGACCAATGTTGAACTCAAGGGTTGTGCGGTTTTGGAAACTCCCGAGAACCACCAAGAACGTTTGGGTAGGGTTGTCAACTTGGAGGATTGGCAGAGCGCCTTGGCTTGGCACCATGGACGTGTCACCAGATCACTGGCTGCATGGTTGGAAGTTGTTCCGACGACCGAACAACTGGGAGCGCAGTGTGCCTTGCAACTTGGCTTGCTGCAAGCCGAAAGGAGTGCCTTGGAAAACCAGCTTAGGGTTGGGTTGGACCTCCAAAAACTCCGAGAAGTTCGGTTGTGCGGGTTACAAGTTGATGAAGCGGCCCCAAAAGATGGTGATGATGAAGTACTGCAAACTACCACGGTTTTTTTGGTGGATGTTCGGAAGGAGTTACCACTATGGGTTGATGCCATGAAAAAGGAGTATGATAGTCTCATTCATGAAACAAAGGCCATAGAGCCAATCGATGTTGATGATCTCCCCGAAGGATCTGAACTTGTCCCCGGAAAGCTTGTGGCAGTTAGGAAGGCTGGCCCCAAAGGTGGTAGGAGGAAGTGTAGGGCTGTGGTTTGTGGTAACTTGCTAAATGGTGCTAGTGATCCCATTCCAAATAGCTATGCTTCTGGGGCGGATGGTACACTCATTCGAACCACCATACAACACTCAGTAACCAAGGGTTGGGGTATGGGTATTCTGGATGTACGTACCGCCTTTCTCTTGGCGCCTCGGCCTCAGCCTACGGAAAGCCAACGAGAAGTGATTGTGACCCCACCAAAAGTGATGGTTGAAGCGGGGGTGTGCAAGCCCCGGGAAAGATGGCGTGTGCACCGTGCTCTATATGGCTTCACCTCGTCGCCGGCGCATTGGGCTATCTACCGTGACAGCACCTTGGAAAAAATGACCTGGATGGATGGTGACCAACCGTTCTTTTTGCAGTCCACTGCCGAGGGTAACCTCTGGAAAATCATGAAGGGAAAAAAGGATGAAGGGTCACCTGGTTGTGTTGGACATGTCATAGTTTATGTGGATGATATTATGGCGTTGTCTACCCCCGAAATCCGTGAAGGGTTTTTCCAAAGGGTCAAGCAGGAGTGGAAATGTTCAGATGTTGAAACCGTAGGTCAGGACCAGTGGACTCGTTTTTGTGGCTTTGAACTGAAATGGAAAAATGATACTCAGCTGATGATAGGTCAGGAGTCCTATACGAGGGAGTTGCTGAAACGTCACCAGGATGTTATCCCCCGAAGTAGTCCCATGCCGAAGGTTGATATCCCCGAAAAAATAGAAGATGATGCCACGGCTCAAGAGGTCAAGGCTACTCAAGGGTTGACTGGTGAATTAGTTTGGCTGGCAATTCGTAGTAGGCCCGATCTTTCCTATGCGGTGTCGGTTATGGGAAGGCAATCCACCAAGCGACCGAGACTGGCTGTGATGTTGGGAAAGCATGTGCTGGGGTTTTTGGCTACCACAGTTGAACACTGTTTGATGTATGAAGCTGCAAAACATGATCATGGACCTTTTCAAACACTCCAAGTACCTAGGCATGACAACCTGTTGGAAGCGTTTTCTGATGTGAGTTTCGCCCCTCAGGGGGACAAGAGCTGTCAGGGTGTTGTGGTGTGCCTCGGGGGCTCTCCAGTGCAGTGGGAAGCAGCTAGGCAACCGTTCCACACTCTGAGTACTGCTGAGTCGGAGTTGGTAGGGTACTGCGAATCTAAGCTTATGCTGTCGTCGGTTGAGGCCTTGTTGGAAGTCTTGAATGCCCCCCATGGACCACCTCGGCCAGTTGAAAAAGTCATTTATGGTGATAATTGTAGTGCCATTAGTATCGCTAGTAACAGTGATGGAGGATGGCGCACACGTCGCTTGAGACTGAGAGCCTCAGGGCTTAGGGAAGCTTTGAAGGATCCCGCTGAAAACCTGACTTTGAGACACCTGAAGGGTACTGAACTAGTGGCGGATCTGTTGACCAAACCAATAGTGTCAAAAACTGAATGGGTTCGGTTTTGGGTCTTCTTGAATTTTCATGTTGGCTCGTCTGACCTCCTGGCTCCTAAGGTGACTAAGGTGCGGATGGCGACTGAGGTACCTGTGGACGACCACTTCCACTCCTTCAACCAAGTTGTGGACCTCATGAAGGCGCTGGCGCGGGCGGCAGCTGAAACTGGCGGGCGGCTGCGGGCGGCTTGCTCGGGGATGCTGACGGCGCTGACTTCGGCTTGGCGTTGGATAGCTGCTGGACGTGCCGAGGCAGCTGGGACTGTAGTTGCCCTTGCTGATCCTGCAAAGGTTGAGAAGAGGGGGGAGGAAGAAATAAAAAGAGCCAATGGCCTGAAAAAGAAAACTCAAGAAGCTAGGGAGAACGAACCAGCTCAAAAAAGGAAGGAGGAACCTCCGAGGGTGAAAGGTGAACCCGGTGGTTCAAATTGGCCCAAGGAACATGAACTGGGACCAATTTCAGAAAATCCACAACCTTTTGGGGAATCCCCCAACTGTTTTGGGAGTGAGCCAAAAAACCACGAAGGGCCCCCTTTTGGGTTGTTTGATGGGCCGATGGTAGGTGCAGTTGAACGTGGTGGAAAGGCGCTTGAACTTGAAGGTAGAAAAAGACCAGCTGTGTGGCCAACCTCACCTCAAGTGAACCACTGCCCGCAGGGCTGCCCATCCAACCGGCCGCGACCTGTGCTGAAGGCCATGGCGTCTACTGCGGCGGCTGCTGCTGCGAGGCCTTGGGAAGGTGGCCGTTTGATTGCTCCGCCTACTGGCCCCAAGGATCACTGGAGGGTGATGGAGGAAGGCGGCGTGATGTGGATCTTGAAATGCCATGTCAAGCCACGCTGGCAGCCTTTCCACCCCTTGAAGGGTACTTTGCCCTGTGGTGCTGCTGCCGACCTGGAACTATTGAGGGTGCAGGTTCGTTTTGGACCTACAGGGAACCGGAGTGTCTTAGAAGATTCCTGGATGGATCCGGTCCTGAAGAACCGTGAAGAGAAATGGACCAGCTATACGCTGTTCCGAATGAGGAGAGCACCAACAACGGCACCTACCGCTTCGGGGTCGAGGCTGGGCCCTCGAGCGGGCTACCTGGGGAACTACCAAGGAGATGAAGGCGGCCACTCCGATTTGGAAGTCATGGTGGGCAGGCGAGTCCACATCCAAGTCAACCGGTCCGCCGGGTCTGAGAGTGGGCCCCGCTTGCACAACTATGCCGATGTGGGTGAAGCGTTGGGTATGGGCCCCTATGTCGGTATGACGTCGCCGACTCCAACCACCGAGTCCTCAATGGTGCACGGCCCTGCTCGAAGCTTCGCCGCCGAAGACCAACCAGTGGTGAGCCGCAGAAGTGAGACAAGCAGCCGTTACGGAAGACCTCAATCGATCCAGGCTCGAGGACAAGCCGTGATGCCAAGGAGTTTTCGACCTGGGGAAGACCATGATTGGGAGCTTGTGACTGAGGATGAGGAGGAAGACTGAGAGCCGGGGTTTTTGTTTTCCGCGAGGAAAAGGGGGAGTGCGGTAACATAACTGCACCAGCCCCTGATTTTTGAAACTTTGAAGCTGTCAGATTGTCAAGGGTCAGTCTTGGAAACAGCTGATTAGGCCTCAGGGCCCCTGCATAAGGATGACACGCGCTGTGAAGATGTAGGTTGAAGCTGTCAGACTGTAAAGGGTCAGTCTTGGAAACAGCTGATTAGGCCTCAGGGCCCCTGCATAAGGATGACACGCACGTCACAGAGAACTTGGTGGGCCTATGGCTCAAGATTGGAAAACAAGCTGCTGCATGGAGCGTCGTGGTAATAATTGTAGTAACTGTAGTAATTGTAGTAACTGTAGTAATTGTAGTAGTAATTGTAGTAGTAATTGTAGTAGTAGTGTTGGTGGTGGTAGTAGTAGTCGTGGTAGTAGTAGTAGTAGTAGTAGCAGTAGTAGTAGTAGTAGTGATAGTAGTGGTAATGGTAGTAGTAGTGGTAGTAGTGGTAATGGTAGTAGTAGTAGTAGTAGTAGCAGTAGCAGTAGCAGTAGCAGTAGCAGTAGCAGTAGTAGTAGTAGTAGTAGTGGTAGTAGTGGTAGTAGTAGTAGTAGTGGTAGTAGTGGTAGTAGTGGTAGCATTAGTAGTAGTAGTAGTAGTAGTAGCAGTAGCAGTAGCAGTAGCAGTAGTAGTAGTAGTAGTAGTGGTAGTGGAAGTAGTAATAGTAGTAGAGGTAATAGTAATAGTAGTAGTACTTGTAGCAGTAGCAGTAGCAGTAGTAGCATTAGTAGTAGTAATAGTAGTGGTAGTAGTAGAAGCAGAAGTAGTAGTAGTAGTAGTTGTTGTAGTAGTAGTAGTATTAGTAGTAATAGTAGTAGCGGTAATAGTAGTAGTACTAGTAGTACTAGTAGTACTAGTAGTAGTAGTAGTAGTAGAAGTAGTAGTAACAGTAGAAGAAGTAGTAGTAATAGTAGTAATAGTAGTAGTAGTAGTAGTACTAGTACTAGTAGTAGTAGTAGTAGTAGTAGGACGAGTAGGACAAGTAGGACGAGTAGGAACAATAGGACCAGTAGGACCAGTAGGACCAGTAGGACCAGTAGGACCAGTAGTACTAGTAGTACTAGTAGTACTAGTAGTACTAGTAGTACTAGTAGTACTAGTATACTAGTAGTACCAGTAGTACTAGTAGTAGTACTAGAAGTACTAGTAGTTCTAGTAGTATTGGTAGAACTAGTAGTACTAGTAATACTAGTAGTACTAGTATTAGTAGTACTAGAAGTACTAGTAGCACTAGTAGTACTAGTAGTACTAGTAGTAGCAGTAGTACTAGTAGTACTTGTAGTAGCAGAAGCAGCAGTAATAGTAGCAGTAGTAGTAGTGATAGCAGCAGCAGTAATAGTAGTAGCAGCAGCAGGAGTAGTAGTAGTAGCAGTAGTAGTAGTAGCAGTAGTAGTAGTAGTAGTTTTTGTACTAGTAGTAGTAGTAGTAGCAGTAGTAGTAGTAGTAGTAGTACTAGCAGCAGCAGCAGCAGTAGTAGTAGTAGTAATAGTATGACAACATATTTTCCTACTTAAGGGGGTATCGCTCTTCAAGGCTCCCTATCGCTCCCCACAGGAAATCACAAATTTTTGAAAGTGACGGCGGCCGAATACTAAATTTGTACATACCATTTTTTGATCCTTGTTCATTTAATAATAAATAGTAATATTAATTATAATCCATTTATATAATTATTTTATAATAATTTATATCAATTTTAATTATATTATTAAACAATATATTAATATAAAATTATATTTATAAATAATTTAATAATCATAATTATCCTACAATATATATATAAATATATTTATATAAAACAATAATATAATTAAATAAATTAAATTCTATGGATATATAATTATTAAATTACATATTAATTTAAATTTAATTTTTAAATATAAGAAATTAATATAATTTTTTAATTTATTTAAATATTTTATAAAATTATAATTTATTATAATATATATTTATTTATAATTTATTATTTAATAAATATTCAATAAAATAATTTTTTATAATATTTTCTTTATATTTTATATTATTAATAACAAAATTCCAGTAAATCCAGTGAATGCGGGGATGGTACCAGAAGTAATATTTACGTGTATTCAAGATGCAGTAGTCAACAGATGTAACAATGGCCAGTGACACTAAGCAACAACACCTGTTTTAGCGGGCACCTTGAGCCAAACGTTGTTGGCCAAGTAAATGGTTTGATGACCAAAACCCCGGATTACAGGATTAAGGAAATGAATTATCATTGTTGATAACTATTTGAATAGTCTATTCCCGTTGTAAAAACCCTGACATTATGTACACTTTACAGTCAAAGGCAACAACAATATAGTGTGCTCCGTTTTGGGACCACTATGTGGTATGAACATGCATACACGGCATAGGGGTTATTCGAGTATTTTCTACTCCCCCCTCTCGATTGATTCCGGCCAGTGGTACGTTCGGCACCGACCTAGTCTTCTGGAGCTTTCTGGTATGGAAGAATGCGTGGGGCCTTTTTCTTGTACTTCTTTCTCACATTGGCCTTAGGCTTCGGAGCATCCTGAGTAGGCACAGGTTTTGACTTGTCCTCAGTATAGGAAGGCTGCAGAGACTCATCAAAATTCTCCTGGATCTTCAAACCAGTGTTCGTGGTCCGAGTGACCACATATCCATTGATAATTCCCAGAAGGTCCAATGCGGGTCCCCACAGTTCACCTGCCAATCCCTTAGTGAAGATGTCGGCTTTCTGGTAGCGACTGGCAATTAGTTGCAAGTCCACATCGTCCTTTTTCAGTTCCTTTTTGAGGCTACCTAAGTTTATACGATGTGTTCTCTTCATATGTCGCAAACGCTTGGAATAGCCAGCAGAGACCACCTTTGTTGTGGCTTCGTTATCTTCTCTGATTAACAAGCGCACTGACTTTCTGAATAATACTGAAAACAGCTCTAGCAACGGCAGACCTTCATCAAATAAAGTAGTAGCCATGGCTGCCGCCTCAGCCTCAGTTGTCGATCTAGAGATCGCACCCTGCTTTTTGGACATCCAGGTCAGTGGAAAACTAGTATTCTTTCCACTTAGCTGTACCCACCCACCAGTTGTGGAATATGTGTGTTCGTCATCACCACAAAAGTCTGCGTCGCAGAAAAGCTCAACATAGATGTCATTCAAATCATCATCTACATGGCCAGTGAGTAAATGGTTTTTTGTTTCATTCAGATAACTAATCGTCCTGAAAAGATGGTTGTCACACTCAGTGGTCCATTGCTGCACCTTAGTAGCTAACCAGGTGGTTACTCTCAGCATATCAGGCCGCGACAATCGCGCCAACCACATCAGTTTCATAAGCACCGAACTGGCTGAACCTGCAAGTTCGCCCTTAGTCGGAGCCTCCTCAAGCACAGTGGTCTTTGCGAGAAATGGTGTGCTAACCCTCTTCAGTTTTGCGTGACCTATTAATCGAACATAGTCATTAACAATGCTCTCAGCATAGGCTCGCATGTCGAATGCGAATAGCTCTTGATTTCTGAACTCAACTGTTGAATGATGTCTCCCCAAGAACCTACCCAGGTCGCCAATGTCATCCAACATGGTTCTTTTAGAAAGATCTGCCCAAAAGGAGTCGTGATATGAATTGTCTCCGCTCAAAACGAAGTCATCCACATAAACAACCAAAGCCAAATGCCCGTAGGAAGGAAACACATATGTGCTTGGGAATTCTGGAATTTTCGTGGCTCCCATATTTACCAACTCTTGCTCCAGCTTCCTTTCCCAATGTGCTCCAGCTTCTGGATGCCCATACAAGCTGCGAAGCAGCCTGATGACTGGCCTCCGGTACAAAGGCTTTCCATTTGAGTCAAACCAAGTTTCCGGCCAAACTTCTCTGGGCAACCTGACCCAAGTTGGTAAGCCTTGATGGCGTCTGCTGATGAAATCTTGTGGCCTTTCAACAGACCGTATGCTATGATGGCGTTAGCCGCAGTGATCGAAGCAGGGGACGCGCTCATGGTTTGATATAGCGCGACATTTCCTTTTGCAGTTTTCGCTGCGTCACCCCTGTAGCATACTCTACCTTTGAGGGTTCTGAACTTTGGTTCTAGCTCAACGTTCTTCTCACTACATATGGCTAGTAGGTCTGCTAGGTGGATAGTCTGGCCATTCTCTATGGCTCGCCTTTTCACCGTCTCTTCCTCCTCAACCGATCCCAAATCCCATGTGCCCATGTCCCCAGTACCGTCAAACTCCTTCTTGATCGCGGCTATCGCGTCAGGACGCGAGAGAACCTCTGACCTCGGGAGCTGTCTGGTGACCGCTGCTGGTTGCAGCTCTTCTTCATCATCAGACCTCGGTGGGCATATGGGTACTTCATCTTCAGGGAATTGATCTGGAGCTATAGATGGTTCATATTCAGTTTCAACACCATCCTGTATTGGTCTCGGAGTTGGTCCCACTGATTCGCCACGTCTGGAGAAGATGGCGTCAAACCTTGTTTTGCATTCTTGTGAGTGTCTGTTGTATCCCATGGAGCACCCTGGACATCCCCTGGTGAAGCCATGTTTCATCAACCTTGACCATGTTATGTAAGTGTGTCTTGGAGGAGGTGGAGGCGCGTCAACAGGAAAAGAATCAATACACACGTCATATGGCAAAACCCCTTCCACGAAAGATCTATCATAGATGGCTTTCTTGACTTCTTTCTCCTCATCCGTCATTTGCAACATGGCATTTTGTGCAGCTAATGCAAGAGGAAATTCAATGTATTCTGTTGGAGGGAAATAGACCTCCTTCTCATGCATCACACGTGGCTGCCAAAACAAATGTCCTCTCTCTCTGACAGACTCATAGTCCAAAATCTTCACATTGCCACGATACCGAAGCCCAGGGGATAGGTGCCAACCGGCAAACAACCCCGGACGAGTTGTGGGCTCTGCCATGCCGTCCCCCTTGGAACGATAGAAAACCAATGCGCCTAGTGGATAAGAGACGCCATCAAAAGGTTTACCTGTGGCCACTTCCCATCGCGTCTTACCAAGTTTCTTCTTTCCCTCTTCCGTGTCTCTTTCATCCTCCGTGATCGGAGCCGGAGTGAAGAAGGATCTTGCAGTGGCTATGTACTCGATGGAAATGGTCCAGAGCCTTCTGTGGAAACCTGCCTGCAGGTGTGATGGCCTGCACATCGCCTTGATGGTCCTGATTTCTCTTTCAACAAAGGCATTGTGTGGCCAGTGATTGGCGGCTGATAGATCAGCCACCCATCCCAGTCTTGATGCAGCATTGGTCAATTCCTGGGCTGTGTCGGAGTGGAATACAACATCTGGGTTACCGTTCAATTTGTTGCCACCAAAATGTTTCAACACATCATAGTTGCTATCTTCATTGCGTGTTCGTTGAGGGTATGTCAAACACATTCCAGAGTATCATTCCAATGTTCATTGCGTGTTTCACCACCAAGCCCCCTAGACTCAACCGCTGGAAAAATGTGGTCAGCCTCAATGATGCTTCCAAACTCCTTTGCAATACTGTACCCAACCTCTTCGTCCTCAGGTTCGGGTCTATGTCTATCAACATATCGTTTGATCATTCGACCTCTTTGGCAATGTGGGCAAAATGGATTTTTCTTGGCGTGCAATGTGATGTGTTCTAATGATGTTGCCTCCCTCTTCAATCTATCATCCCTGGATTCCCTGTCCTCAGCCTCATCATCGGCAGGTTCATCCAGGCCCTCAGCTGCGGCTGCTGCAAGGGGGTCGACTGAATCGTAAATGAAGACACCACCATCTCGTCCCTCTTCAGGCTCACGCTCCCGGTGTTCAATTGTTTGCTCTATCACTTGTGTAACTGGCATGGCTGGAACATATCGTGAGATGATATCAGGATACATTGCATGCATTACATACTCACACATCTCCTTGGGGTAGAAACCAATGAGACGTGTTCTTGATCCTGAAATCGGGGCATATTGGAAATCAACTGGATGATTGCATCTCAACGTTAAAAAGATCCTAGCAGTACGGTTGCATGTAGTAATCAACCTCCACCTCTTCAAATGAAGATCACCCTTTGAGTCACTCAATCCAATTTGGCACCCATCAAAATCCACAATCATCATATTGAGATCCCGAATAAGTTTCTGGAATTCTTGCAATGCCCAACCAACACAGTGTCGAGGCCATTCGAATGTAACTCGACCTCCCTTTCGCGCTACAGCGCGAGCCAAACGACAAAACCGTTTAACCAATCTTCTTGACACCTTACGCCTCTCGGACAATCTGCTGGCGAAGTCATCACCATACAAATGCACGTTGAGCGTCTGCCACTGAGTCCAAGGCCCACATGGTAATGAACCCCAAAGGTCAGCACCAGGTTTGGTTTCGATGATGCCGTCAAGGATTTTGATAGTTTCATTACTTTCGACATTCAAATAATTCTCAGAACATCTTATGACATGAATCCCAAGATCTTTTCCAATTCTTCCCATCATGGAATCTGAAGAAATACAGAACTCGATCAAAGTCCCGTGTCCTGGAAGTCCTGGGTGATATGGTTCTGGAACCGCCATCTCAGCAGTGCTCTCGTTGAAGTCATTGAACTCCTTGGCAATGCTATACGAGATGGATTAGTAAAGTTCGGATGTTTGCTCATCATGTTGTCTGGATCTATCGTTGTAAAATTGTTGGAGTCCATTCATCATAGTTTCTACGGCTTCAACCCCCCTGATGATGGGTTTGCGGACTGGAGCCTTTAGTTTCTGCCTCTTCAATTTCTCCCACTTCCTCCGTCGATTCTTCTTCCTGTGTTTTCTCCGACGTTGCTCAGTATCCGAAACCATTGGATGAGCTGGCAACTCTATTGTGTCAACTTGTGGGACATCTTCATCATGCTCATGATCGCGCATTGGCGCGAGACACAATGGATCTTCAGTGCAGTCTTTCATTGATTCAGTATGTTCCACAGCAGTGTCATGACATACGCATGCATATTGTCTTTCCAAACGCGATCCACAAAATTGAGAATTGGAATCTTCAGTGGTCATGTTTGCGCATGTCGCTGGCTGATCTAATTGAACACAAGCAACACTATCCCTGATAACTCTTCCAGATTTCAACGGACAATCAACAGAAAAGATCGGGACGTTGTTTTGGACCCTGTTGGCGTACCACCTGTTTTCAGAAGGACACCACACACGACAACGACGGTGATCTAAGGCAATGTACGGCTTTTGACCGTGCTGCCATATGAAAGTGCGTCCACGGCTGACTTGACGCCCTATTGATAAGGCCATGGGGCAGCTCTCAAGGAGATGGATGTGAAAATCACCCAGTTCCTTGGTGTACACACGAAATTCCTCAGTGGAGAGTTGCGGTCCTCCTCCAGTGGCGAACCGCACAGGGCTCTTGAGTGCTTTCATCCAAGGCACAACCATGTCCTTAGACAATCCTTGGTCTTGCAATGCCCGCAAACTGCCAATGTCGTGGGCTGCACCTGTGTTTCCAAAAAACTCTAAGGAGTACTTCTTGAAATTTTGCACTGCAGGATCAACCATAGAAGCCGCTGCTTTCTCCCCAATCATTTCGTAAGAATTGGTAATTGATGAGATCAAAGTAGCCAAAATGGGAACCGATAGCTTCAAGAAGGTATTCAAAGAAGGAAGGGTTTTGTCCCAGAACTTGCAAAAGGATTGCCATGTCTTTTGGGTTTGTTTCCCTTCGACCTCAGTAATCGTAACGGTAGATGCCGCCGCAGTAGCAGCTGCCGGAGTTCCAAGTTTCCCTTCTTACCCTTCTTACCTTTGCCATCTCCCTTTGACCCCTTCTCTTGACCCTTTGCCTTTCCTTTCTGGGCTTCTGAGTATGCCCGTCTGGCCTCATCAGACCCGGCCTCACCGATGTGTGTGTTTCTACATCTTGTTCCAAATCTGCAGTGCCCAGCAGCATGGAGTGCACAAACATTCCTTCGTGAATCCTCAGTAGGAGCAGCAGCAGCTGACTTTGTGTCCTTCTTGGCAGTGGTCTTTGTCTTGGTGACCTTAGCAACCTTAGTCTCACCTGTTGAGGACGATGCCGGCAAAGCCAGTTGAGCTGGTGGGGATGACTTCAGCCCCTGACCCATGTTTTCATAGTTAAGGTCATGTCTCCTCTCACAAAGTTCTTCGGCAATCTTTCCCCATAACCATCCAAAGGTTCTCCGACGGGATCCATTTGAGGACTCTCTGATTTTGTCAGTGCACCTCCTCAGCATCGGAACGGCTTTCACCTGATGCCAAAGCCAGCTGTAGAGTGTCGCCTCTGCAGGGCGGTCTCCTGGGCGCAAGCCGTGCAAGATGTAATTGCCACGTTTCACAAACTCTGCAAGATCCTTCGCAGTCTTTCCCTGCAATTGGAGCTGTAAGAGATGCATTTGGTTCAAAGCGATGGATTAATCCGGACCTGTTTCGTAAAAGGCAATAATAATGTGCATGAGAGCCATGCCTTTGGGTCCCTGCTGTTTCGCTGAACATGATTCCACCCACGACGTGAGTTCGTGCGCTAGCTCTGAGTTTGTAGCCAACACCTCTGGTTTAATCAGCTCGGCCGCCACATGTTTATTGAATAACAAAAAGTTATTCGAACTCTGAAGATAATCTCGGAACCGTCTACCTCGACCACCTTCCATGCACCATGTGGCAAACTTCACTAGCACATCCCGATTCGTCATATCAACCCTGCTAACTGCGGCCAAGAATGCCGCACGCCACTCGCGACACGAAGTCGCGTCGTTGGGAAGCTTGGTAATCTGAATGGACTTAAGGTGCTTGTTCTTGTAAACATTTTCATCAGTTTCATCTAGCAACAACCAACCATCTTTGGGAGCTTAATTAAAACCATCCTCATTTGAACCCTTCGAT
>CAMXCT020003211.1:62500-72960 GCA_947184155.2 Cladocopium goreaui | reverse complement strand
ATTTAGAATTAGGATTTAGAATTAGGATTTAATTAGGATTTAGAATTAGGATTTAGAATTAGGATTTAGAATTAGGATTTAGAATTAGGATTTAGAATTGGGATTTAGAATTAGGATTTAGAATTAGGATTTAGAATTAGGATTTAGAATTAGGATTTAGGATTTAGAATTAGGATTTAGAATTAGGATTTAGCATTAGGATTTAGAACTAGGATTTAGAACTACGATTTAGAACTAGGATTTAGAACTAGGATTTAGAATTAGGATTTAGAATTAGGATTTAGAATTAGGATTTAGAATTGGGGATTAGAATTAGGGATTAGAATCAGGGATTAGAATTAGGGATTAGAATTAGGGATTAGAATTAGGGATTAGAATTAGGGATTAGAATTAGGGATTAGAATTAGGGATTAGAATTAGGGATTAGAATTAAGGATTAGGATTAGGGGTTAGGATTAGGGATTAGGATTAGGGGTTAGGATTAGGGATTAGGATTAGGGATTAGGATTAGGGATTAGGATTAGGGATTAGGATTAGGGGTTAGGATTAGGGATTAGGGATTAGGATTAGGGATTAGGATTAGGGATTAGGATTAGGATTAGGGATTAGGATTAGGGGTTAGGATTAGGGATTAGGGATTAGGATTAGGGATTAGGATTAGGGATTAGGATTAGGGATTAGGATTAGGGATTAGGGATTAGGATTAGGGATTAGGGATTAGGATTAGGGATTAGGATTAGGGATTAGAATTAGGGATTAGGATTAAGAATTAAGGATTAGGGGTTAGGGATTAGGATTAGGGATTAGGATTAGGGATTAGGATTAGGGATTAGGATTAGGGATTAGGGATTAGGGATTAGGGATTAGGATTAGGGATTAGGATTAGGGATTAGGATTAGGGATTAGGGATTAGGGATTAGGGATTAGGATTGGGGATTAGGGATTAGGATTAGGGATTAGGATTAGGGATTAGGATTAGGGGTTAGGATTAGGGGTTAGGATTAGGGATTAGGATTAGGGATTAGGATTAGGGATTAGGATTAGGGATTAGGATTAGGGGTTAGGATTAGGGATTAGGGATTAGGATTAGGGATTAAGATTAGGGATTAGGATTAAGAATTAAGGATTAGGGATTAGGGATTAGGGATTAGGATTAGGGATTAGGATTAGGGATTAGGATTAGGGATTAGGATTAGGGATTAGGGATTAGGATTAGATTAGATTAGATTTAGATTAGTTAAACAAAAGATAAAACAAATACAAAACACACAAAACAAAAACACATTTTTCAAATCTATTTTGCACATAACTCTGATTTCCCAGACTTCCAAACCACCAACCCAAACCGCCATATAAGTATAACCTGACTATTGGCAGGTTCCAAAAGAAATGGATATCAAAATGATTCGATATGTATGGTCATTTGAATACCCGGTAATCAAACACAGCAAATCCGAAAATCCCCATTGCCGTTTTACGGATGGAGCTGGAGCTGGGAAAACCAGCCAGTGGGAAATCGTCCGCCGCCTGGATCCAGGTCATCTGTAAGTGCAGCGACCAAACAGCCGCCCCATTGCCTTGGAGCGGCACAGGGAATTACAGTAGTCCAAAGATTGGGGTATATGAAATTGGAAATGACGTGCATAATTGATAGATGAATATTATTAATATTCATTAATCTGTAATAGATGTTTGGATATGTTTGGATCATATATTTCCAACTTTCACCGCATGACCTGGGGAAAATGATCTAAAGAACCATGGAGTGTACCCAAAGTTTCTGATGAACCCAAACAGATCTTTCAAAGTCAGGGTAGAAAGTGTTGGAAGACACAACTTACCATGTTTCCACCCGAAGACTGCCAGGAATCGTGGTGCATAAGCCATGTACGAGTGCTGTGGATATCTCTCATAAATACGACAAAAAAGACTTATACCAACTTGGAATATCCCATTATTCTATTTTATATATATATACATATACATATACATATATATACATATTTCTTATAAGATTACAATACCATAGTGCCATGGTGCGTTAACCACATCCCTTTTCTCACTGGTGACCAAACACGACTCGAACCGCGCTACTCGAGGGCACATCCGGCGATGAGTGGCAGCAGCACGAGCTTCACCAGCTGCGGAAACAGCTGCCTGACCAAGACCCGGATGACCCGGTCCCAGAGTCCTGACGGTAGGTTTGTGGGCCAATAATAAACCTACCTACAAAATGACTGCGGATGATTGAAATCGCACCCATAGAAATGGTGATGACTTGGGGATAGTTTATGACATTGGGTTTAGCACACTAGTAGCGATAGTAATACAGTAACCAACATAACATAGCAATAGTAATACGAAATTAAGAATAAGAATAATGGTAATAACGCTGATGATGATGATAATCGAGAGAGTAACAATGCAAAACATTTCGGAAGCTTTGTAATACCCCCGATGGGCATGTAAATAAGGCATGGTTTATTGTTTCGGGCTCACCACACTATCATCCTTAGGTTGGTATTTTCAGTCCGAACAATATGAAAGTCACTTGGGACCATTCCAATCAAAACGACACCATGTCCAAAACAACCTTTAAAATTGGAATGCTTCTTTTTGGAACCTACAATCATAAAGTTTCTGGTTTCAGCATGGTGTATGATCTTGGCTTCACCACCATCAGATACTGCAAGTGTGCGGCCTGCTCGCTTTAAGCCTCAGCTCGCTGGACGCAGTTCCGGCTTGCGGCTGAATTGTTGACCCTTCACCAGCTTCAGCGTCTGGGGTCCGCACATCCATTGAAGCTGACCCATACCGACCAATCCCATGGACACACCATGGAAATACTTTGAGTCATCAGGTATGACATGGGTTCTCTATTGCACCTGTGCACACCGGGCTGGTGGAAGTCGTCTGACTTGGTATCTGACAAGCAAACTGCTGTGTTCCCACTTTGAGCCGCAGCAAGACCGGGCGACTATGAGAAGCAGCCATGGCTGGGCTCACAAGCTAGTGTGGATATGGGTCAACTCCCTGCAATCTCTGATTTTCACACTGAAATAACTGGTAATTATATAATAATGAAGATTCATCCCAAAAATCCTTGGGTTTTGGCCCATGCCCATATTCTCACTTCAGCTTCCCAGCCTTCAGATCGCTGCGTGACCTCAAAGGATTACACAAAGATTCATGACCGGAACGGTAACCCCTTTGGAAAATGATCAAATTTCGGATATTCCACACCTAAACGTAGAAACCCAAGGCTAGTCCTCCTAACTCTTTTAACACTGGCGATCTCTCTCCCGGCCCCATCCAACACTCTTTGAGCGCATTGCGGCACAGAGGTCGTTGACTCCTGTCGAGGTGTCTTGCCACATCCAACTGAATTTTTGTGGAAGGACACAACATTGAGCCTGCGCTCGACTGATTCGCGGTGTGCCAGCCACAATCTCGTGATACGCCAAAGGCCTAGACGCTCATCGAACGAAAACTGGAATGGAACTATAGACCTCGGAATTGAGCCTTTCTCCTTCCTTTTGGCTCTTCAAAATGCACAAAAACCAAAGATCAACGCTGCAACACTCTTGCAATCGGCTACTCGGCCCTGCCTGCTCTTCCCTTGACGGCGGGTTGGCACGCACACACGAACTTCTCCCACGTGCCTATGCAGGCTTGGTGATGCAGGTCTGGGTGATATGAGTTGTGCAAATCTCTATTCGTTCAGCAAATCTCCAAAAAAAAATGGTATAAATAATCGAAGGAAGTTTAGAAGTCAAACTTCCGACAATATGGACAGATGAAAAGCAGAGATGGGAAGAGTCAAAGAGAAGAGAAGAATGGAAGAGAGAGAAGATCAGAGAAGAGAAAGAGTCAGAAGAAAGAAGATGCAGATGCGCGAAAAGGTAGGAAGTCGCGAAACACTGTGTTTTTCCAATGATTTGTGGCTCCGGAGGGTCGAAAAGTAGGCTCGCTAAAGCGGCGGGTGCGGAGCCATCTGGCCAGATGAGAAATGAAAAATTGCACGCCGTTGTGGCGCGAAGCACATTTCGAAGGCAAAATGTACAAAACACACCGTTCTCGGACCGCTTTTGGAAGTTGAGATGTCGAAAAAGTGCACACCGTTGTGGCGTGAAGCACATTTCGAAGTCAAAATGTACAAAACACACCAGATTTGAACCACTTTTGGAAGTTGCGATGTCGAAAAAGTGCACGCCGTTGTGGCGCGAAGCACATTTGCAAGTGAAAAAGCGAAAAACACCTCACGTTCGGACCGCTTTTGGAAGTTGAGATGTCGAAAAAGTGCACGCCGTTGTGGCGCGAAGCACATTTCGAAGTCAAAATGTACAAAACACACCAGATTTGAACCACTTTTGGAAGTTGCGATGTCGAAAAAGTGCACGCCGTTGTGGCGCGAAGCACATTTGCAAGTGAAAAAGTGAAAAACACCTCACGTTCGGACCGCTTTTGGAGGTTGAGATGTCGAAAAAGTGCACGCCGTTGTGGCGCGAAGCACATTTCGAAGTCAAAATGTACAAAACACCAGGGGTTCGGACCATTTTTGGACGTTCAGATGTCGTTTCGTGTGGCAGGCGCAAGGGATTGTGCAAGAGCAAAACGTGAGGGTTTTGAGGCGTGGGACATTTGCAGGGGATCTGCAAAGATGCCTTTTCCGTGGCAGGCGCAATACAAGAGACATGTTCATCAGATCTTCAGGTTTGCTGAGATGATTTTGCGTGACAGGTGCAGCACTTCGTATGACCTGGCATCACTTTTTCGTGGCAGGCGCAGTAGTTTAGACAGATGGACTGGAAAAATCGCAAAACGCATTGGCACGAGGCCGTCAGCTCTGCACTCAACTTTCCATTTTGGAAGGACGTCTCGCAGAATTGCTTCGTTTTTCATGTTGCCAACTTCAAAAAATGAGGAAGTCTCGCAGAATTGCTTCGTTTTTGACGTTGTCAAGTTCAAAAATTGAGGAAGTCTCGCAGAAAGCTTCCAGATAGACAGATAGAGAGACAACTACAACTGCAACTACAACTACAAGTACCACTACACTACACTACGCTACACTACTACTACACATTACACAACACTAGTTACACTACGCTACACTAGTTACATCTAATTACAGTACACTAAACAAATTACACTACAACTTCTACAACAGCAACAACAACAACAACTACTACTACTACTATTACTACTACTACTACTACTACTACTACTACTACTACTACTACTACTACTACTACTACTACTAACACCACCACCACCACCACCACCACAGCTACAACTACAATTACAGCTACACTACATTACACTACAATACACTAATTAAACTGCAGTACATTACAGCTACAAATACAACTACAACTACACTACATTACACAACGCTACACTACACTAATTGCATTACGTTACGCTACAACTGCAACTACCACTACATTGCACTACACAACACTAGACTACAACTACAACTGCACTACACCACACTACATCCAGCAGTTGTGGTGAGGTGACCACTGCAACCATTGCAGCCACTCCAGAAAACACAACTCCAACTCCAACCACCTTTCGGTCCATCAGTGGGTTCGCTCTGCCATCCGTGATTCACAACAACCGACCTCTCCTATAGGTTTCCTATTTTTGAAACTTCCGCCACCGCCTTGTGCGGTACTACTGGTAACAACAATAATAATTAATAATATCAAGACCGAGTGCGCAACAAACAAAACCACCGGTTGAAATCGTTTTTCACCCCAAAAACTTGGGCCTTCTGCACAGACTTCTGGGAGGTAGTGAGGTGGATGATGCTTCCAGCTCATCGGCCCGTCGAGCCTGGTGCTTCAGGTTCCAAATGAATTCAATGGGCTTAGTTTTGGACAAGTGTCACAACCCCAAGGTGGTTAGGCGGTTAGGTGGTTGTAAAGGCCAACTCCAAGCATACTGGATGAGATTCATCACTGGAGCCTCCTGAAGTGGGGAGACCTCCACTCTCACAGGCCATTCATGTTGCAAGGGCCTGGGAGATCCATGTTAAGACCAAGGATGTGCTGCTCACAACATGTTAAGACAACAACCTCATCACTGAGTGTGGGGCTCTGATGATGCGGTCCCTGAGACATGGCTGGAGGTTGTACCAATGCCGAAGAAAGCTCCGGAACTACCAGGAACCATTGGTGGAACCATTGGTGGAACCATTGCTTCTTGGCCATTTCTTGCGTTCCATCTCCATCTCCCTTAAGTCCCTGGCGCATTGCATTGCATTCTCCTCGCGCCCGCCTCGTCATCCAATAGCACACATGATTTCTGAAGACTTTGAGGCTTCAAAATCCAGGCTTCACTTTGAGCCCGCCAAAACTTGTATGTTTTAGAACCAAAAATAAACAAAAATAGCAGGTTGGAGGTCTCGAATTTCACTGGTTTTTGTGTCAATCCAAGCCATGAAAAAAATCCCTCTGCGCCTGCTGCGCCAAAAGCTCTGAAGCTGGACAGCAGCATCCTGCCGGAGAAAATTCGGATAGCAATGGGGAAGATGCTCCATTAATCAACCACTATTAACCACCATCATAATCACCATTAATATGCCATCAGCCATTTATTAGCCATCAAACTAACTTTGAATAATAGATGATTTTCTCAGCTATAAACATCCATTTCGTTTGAAGACTTTCCAGCCAGTGGATCATCCAGCGGTCCTCTCTGATCAGGGCTCGTGCCTGAGCAGCTGCCTACAACAAGCCGATCGTTTGCTGAAAAACATCGCACATAGGCATCTGTCTATACATTTGCATGTATCTATGCACTTTTGGATGTATATGTGTATACATATATATATGTATGTATGTATGTATGTATGTATGTATGTATGTATGTATGTATGTATGTGTGTGTGTATGTATGTATGTATGTATGTATGTATGTATGTATGTATGTATGTATGTATGTATGTATGTATGTATGTATGTATGTATGTATGTATGTATGTATGTATGTATGTATGTATGTTGTATGTATGTATGTATGTATGTATGTATGTATGTATGTATGTATGTATGTATGTATGTATGTATGTATGTATGTATGTATGTATGTATGTATGTGTGTGTGTATGTATGTGTGTGTGTGGTTGTGTGAAAATCACAGAAGTCTATATGTACATGTTGGTAAATAAGTAGAGATATTAACATATAATACTACCATATTATCAATATGTTATAGCTACCCATACCCATACGGTAATTTTGACCCATACCCATTCCCAGATAGATTGATATATTCCTATCTATTGATTAATCATTCATCGCATATAGTGTTATTAAGATAATACAAGTTAATACATACCATATACGTACCCTATATGAATATATCATAGAATCATACCCATGTAACAATACCACAGGCAAGCCATGGAGTCTCCTCCCCAACACCTCCTGCTGCGCCGCCAGCTGAATGGCCCGCTCTTCTGCCAGGCGCTGGCGAAGCGATGCAGCCTGAGCCGACGCTAAGACGACTGGGTGCCATCCTCAATGGGGTTAGCATGCCTCAAGCAGCCTGAAGCATCCAATACATACACATACATACCTCTATATATATAATCATATGTACATATGTATGTGTATATTATATGCATGTATGTATGTATGTATGTATGTATGTATGTATGTATGTATGCATGTATGCATGTATGCATGTATGCATGTATGCATGTATGCATGTATGCATGTATGCATGTATGCATGTATGCATGTATGCATGTATGCATGTATGCATGTATGCATGTATGCATGTATGCATGTATGCATGTATGCATGTATGCATTTATGCATGTATGCATGTATGCATGTATGCATGTATGCATGTATGCATGTATGCATGTATGCATGTATGCATGTATGCATGTATGCATGTATGCATGTATGCATGTATGCATGTATGCATGCATGGCTGTCTGTCTGTCTGTCTGTCTGTCTGTCTGTCTGTCTGTCTGTCTGTCTGTCTGTCTGTGTATGTGTGTATGTGTATATATATATATATTGGCTCAGACAATTGTATATTAGCTATATCTAAGCCATCTAATCATTACAATATCAATAACCCTCAATGGACCTTTAGGGTAGGCGGTGACCATAGAGCATGTAAATCTACATGTTTATATAGTATTATGTACAGTATTAAAGATGCCCCCCTTTTTATCAGATAAATCCATTCATACTATAGTTCTAAGCATTCTACACAGTTGAATCCAATAATTACTAAACATTTCTTTCTGGAAGTATTTGATACTAGGTGGAGGTGATCATTGGGATTGATCACTGGACTGACTGCAGGGTTTGTTTTGCGGGAAACCATAGTTTCAACTTCCCAACTATTGGCATTCCTGTAAGCAGCAAATTGTCCGGTGGAAATCAGAAAGCTGAACCCTATAGACCAAAAATTGTGCCAAGTATATTCCAAACTGCATTCTTTTCGCAGTGTAAATCCCATGCTTTTTGGATGTCTTGTACCTCTTAGCACGACCCCGATACAGGCCAGTTTTCACACGCAAATGCCTGTGGATGTAGTGTTTGCATATCAAGACCATGCTGGTGTAGACAGTGATCAGAACACTATCACATGCCAACTTATGCCACGCAACTGGCACTTCGGATTGTAAGAGTGTCTTCCGCTCTCCAGGGAAAAACATATGATGAAAAAAAATGAAATAACCAATGAGAAATAACCATTGATATTCATAATCCTATAATCATGCTATGGATATTCCAATAACCATTGAAATGACCAATGAGAATTGAATATCAACAGTATTCAACAGTCATTTACAGTAAATGATTTTCATCCTCCTTTTTCCAAGCACCGTCGAGCTGGGCCAAGTCACCGCTCGTCGAGCTGCAGAGCCTCTGATCATGGCCTGAAGCCGCAGGATGTTCCTTCGCAGCTGCAGAAAGCGGCGCCTCGGCAGCTGTGGGGAAAAGCTCCAAGGCGTGACATCTCCATGATCTGTTGGTTATGGTTATATCACTTCAATGAGTTTATCAAATGCTTAAGTTATATAAGGTTATTATATAAGGTTATTATATAAGGTTGTATATATCAGTTCTATTTTTGTTGGTAAAATCAAACCACGCTAAAGTACATGATCAAAGTTGTGAATCGCCTTTTCCCGCTTTCAGGGGAAGAATTCCGGAGACGTTTCTCCATGGAACAAGCTGTTACCTTCGCAGGCCAAACAGCCTCACCTGCAAACATGGCCGCGGAGAGCGCTTGAGAGCACCATCTTGGCCAAAGCAGACCTGCTGTCCAGGCATAGAAACGGTGGGTACCCTGGGTCAGATATGGAAGCACCGTGACATGGTACATCATGGTACCCTGGTGTTCACCTGGGATGGGTGATGTTGGTCCCAGATCTTAGATGTTGGTTTCAGCGTCTTTTTCCACATTAAACTGTGGGGTAATTACATGGGAAAAGATATCCGAGCCATGTGGGGCGAGTCGCCCAATTTTTAGGGGGCTTTGTCAATTCAAGGGCTTGATGACTCGAATTGCTTCAATGATGCAGAAAAAACTCATTGGCCGATTGAAAAGCTTGATACGCCAGACTTGGAAACAAGAGCTTTCATAATTTCAAGCACCTCGCAGAAAAGCAACAGCTTTCAATAAAACCTAAAAAGTGTACAAACATGTACAGCTGTGAAAACGAGAACATGTCCATCCCACCTCTTTCCCTCCAACCATGCCAGTGCCGGTTCGCGCATGAAGACCTGCCACAGACTTCACTGGACCGTTCACTCCTTTGGTCGAAGTGGGTGCCGGTTCTCCTGCCTTCGAATGTCCAATTCGCACATCTTCTGCGGAAACACCACCAGCTGTTGCAACCTGTCCAAGGGCTGAATCAAACACCAAACGCTGTACTCCCTTTCCCCCTAGATCATCCTATATCTACTAGATACATCCTTAGAAACCTTGGTTTTGTATTGGTTCTATTCGAATTTTGGAGTCCCATGTTCTCCTTTTCGGGATCCGACCTCACTGATTGCTTTACAGGACGCCGTCAGGTCTTTAGCCTCGGAGAACTGGCGGAAATGCAGGCGGTAACGTCCTATCAGTGCCTATGCTTTAAGGATATGTTGGTATCCCAAGATGGGGCACCATACACGAACAATAGAGGTAGACATTTTTTTGCATCCAGTTTGACAGCTAGGTCTGTCTTAGAGCTGTGCGTGTCTGCGCGCTTCTGTCCGTGCCTGGTGACAAGGTTTTTTACGCAAACGATATTTCTGATCTTGACAATATCTGACATATCTTGACGGGGTGTTTGTGTGTATGGATTGTATTCATAAGTTGATGATATGTGTCTACTCCCAACAAACCGCTTGAAATGTCTCATAGGTCTCCTTCGAGATGGGCGCCTCTGGGCTAGCCAGCAACGAGGCATACCTCGCAGCAGGGCGCCATCGCCG
>CAMXCT020003211.1:0-57500 GCA_947184155.2 Cladocopium goreaui | reverse complement strand
CCTGCTAGTGCGGGTCCAACTTTTTGTCAACGGGGCGAAAATGCTGCTAGGTGCCCGACGAAGACAGTTGGGAGATGAAGAGAACTGCCAGGAAGACCTGAAGGAGAGCAGGGAACCACAGGTTTTCGCCACTTTTGGGTCCCCAATGTGACAATGATATTGAAAAATCATCGCAAAATGCTGCTCAAACTCAAGATTCTTGGTGACTTCGCACCAGTTCCGGTCTAACTCTTGAAGTGCTTCATGGTGTCATACAATGTCATACAGCCATCTGCATTATCTGCTATCTATTTAAAAGCTGTCCTGGTTTACCAAGAATCACACAGTGAGATCATCCCAAGTCCGATGCAAGGCTGAGCTGGAACCAAAAGTAGGTCACGGCATGGCGAAAGAGCCTGGTCCGTTTCGAATAGAACGATTTGCCCTACTGGATTCTACTGCTACGTTCTAGTTTGATCGTAGATATCATAAACGAATGAGGATCCTGCTGAATCAAACAATCGCCAAAAATGAACATCTCAACATCTACTGACCTGTCACAAAACCAGAAACTCAAACACAGGAAAGACACCAGAACTTCTGAGAACCCATCAAGGCAAAAAAATTAAGGATATGCCGATGCCGAACATAATTTCCAGAGAAACCAAATCAAACAACTGATCTAAGCCCTCCAAGCCTGTGCCCGCTGATGCTGTATGCATTGACTTCCTGCGTGCAACATGGTCAAGTTCGAAACCGCTGGGGGTTCTGAGAAGATCTTGAGGGTAGAATGGGATAGTTTCGGAACAAAGCGGATAATTACTGATTACGCATTCCTTGTTGTCATAGATTATGTTGTCACTTCAACAAAAAGTTGCCATGTTTGGTTTCATCTTTCCACCCCATATCCAACCTCATGCATCAAAATCACCAAGGTTTTCCGAGTTGTAGCCCAGGGCCCCACAAAAACCATGGTCACCATGGTCCATTCCATTGCGATTCTCCAATGCATCAGCATCTTATGAAGCAAACCCAAGCCGCCTGGCGATCGGGATGGCAATTTTGAGTTGCAACCCACAAGCAGGTCCTACCATTGTTACTGTGTCTTAATATCTGGCTGCACTAATTTCAGCCAGAAACTGTACAACATCGAGATGGCCCTCTTGCGCTGCAACCACCGAGGGCGTTGCACCATGGTTATCTGCGTGATTGTGGGCTGCCCCAACTTCTGCCAGATAACGCACTATGTCTGTGGCCAGGGTTGGTGTTTTTTGCGTCGGTTACGAGCCGGTGTTTTCTGCGTCGGTTCCTCGGTGTTTTTTGCGACGGCCCCGGGTGTTTATTGCACTGGCAACCGGTGTTTTTTGCGACGGTGGTGTTTTCTGCGCTGGTAAGCGGTGTTTTCTGCCACAGTAACCGGGGTATTTTGCGACAGTTGGAGGTCGGCCATAATGCGAATACTAGACTAGTGCTAGTCTACTACGCCTACGATAACTTAGACTTGTACGACACGAGGCACGAGAGGGAGTACGAGTACTAGCACTAGTATTACTATTATTGCTATGAGTGCTACGAATACTACTATTATCTCTACTACTACCAATACTACGACTCCTGTATACAATTACTAGGTCTACTACTACGACTACTATTACTTTTACGACTAGTACGACCAGTAGTTTCGACTTGTACCACGCTATTGCCGAAAGGTAGTGCAAGGGTCGTACTACTTTGTCAGTACTACTGCAAGTGTTACTACTGCTACTACTACTTCTACTACTACTACTACTACTACTGCAACTACTACTGCTGCTGCTGCTGCTCCTACTACTACTACTACTACTCCTACTATTCCTACTCCTACTCCTACTCCTACTCCTACTCCTACTCCTACTACTACTACTACTTCTACTACTTCTACCACTACTACTACTACTACTACTACTCCTCCTCCTCCTCCTACTACTACTACTACTTACTACTACTACTTACTACTACTACTTACTACTACTACTTACTACTACTTACTACTACTTACTACTACTTACTACTACTTACTACACTTCCTACACTTCCTACACTTACTACTACTACTACTACTACTACTACTACTACTACTACTACTACTACTTACTACTACTACTTACTACTACTACTTACTACTACTACTTACTACTACTTACTACTACTTACTACTACTTACTACTACTTACTACACTTCCTACACTTCCTACACTTACTACTTCTACTACTTCTACTACTACTACTACTACTAGTACTACTAGTACTACTAGTACTACTACTACTACTACTGCTGCTGCTGCTGCTACTACTACTACTACTACTACTACTACTTTCTACTACTAACTACTAACTACTTACTACTAACTACTAACTACTTACTACTTACTACTTACTACTTACTACTTACTACTAACTACTAACTACTAACTACTTACTACTTACTACTTACTACTTGCTACTTACTACTTACTACTTACTACTACTACTTGCTACTTGCTACTTGCTACTTGCTACTTGCTACTTGCTACTTGCTACTTGCTACTTCCTACTTCCTACTTCTTACTTCCTACTTCCTACTTACTACTTACTACTTACTACTTACTACTTACTACTTACTACTTACTAACTACTAACTACTAACTACTAACTACTAACTACTAACTACTAACTACAAACTACAAACTACAAACTACAAACTACAAACTACAAACTACTACCTACAAACTACTACCTACAAACTACTACCTACAAACTACTACCTACAAACTACTACCTACTACCTACTACCTACTACCTACTACCTACTACCTACTACCTACTACCTACTACCTACCTACTACCTACTACCTACTACCTACTACCTACTACCTACTACCTACTACCTACTACCTACTACCTACTACCTACTACCTACTACCTACTGCCTACTGCCTACTACCTACTACCTACTACCTGCTACCTGCTACCTACCTACCTACTACTACCTACTACTACCTACTACTACCTACTACTACCTACTACTACCTACTACTACCTACTACTACCTACTACTACCTACTACTACCTACTACTACCTACTACTACCTACTACTACCTACTACTACCTACTACTACCTATTACTACCTACTACTACCTACTACTACCTACTACTACCTACTACTACCTACTACTACCTACTACTACTACTACTACTACTACTACTACTACTACTACTACTACTACCACGATGAGGACGACGATGACGACGACGACTACTACTACTACTGCAACAACTACTACTACTATGACGACGACGACGATGACGACTACTGCGACTACTACGACTACTACTACGACGACGACGACTACTACTACTACTACTAGTAGTACTACTACTACTACTAGTACTAGTACTAGTACTACTACTATCCATGTCCATCTACTGGCTATACTATCGTGATATGGCTGGGCCCGGAGTTCAATGGTGGCATTGCGCATTGTGCGATCTACTCTGCCAAAAGTCTTGATATGCACAAAAATACACAAAAGCGACCTTCGCACTCGGTGAAAAACCGCGACCCGGTAAATCTGGTGGTCGCGAATACTACTTTAGTATTCCGTGCAATTGACTTTCCTTTTGATCTGGGGGTCAGCACTTGGTTTGTGGCTGCAACGACAGAATATGGCACAACGCGTGTGCTTTGTGCCATCTATGGCTGGATTACACCTGGTTTTTGGGAGGCGAGTAGATGCTCCCCCAAAAGTGCACACCAACACTTCCAACATCCCGTTACTAGCCTCGATGGGCTCCGGCATCCAGTACAGAAAGATCGGGTGTTGCACCTGGGCCATCTCTGGACCCGTTGTCCAAGAATGAAGCAACAAACCCAAGGTGATTTTCAAAAGTTCTAATGTGTGTATGTATATAGAGATATAAATTATATTATATATATGTACAATTATTATCTACACTTTTATATACGTATATATATATAGATATATATATATATAATTAGATGTCATTGTGTGTCCAAAGCATCTCAGGGTGGCACTTGGAGGTTGAAAGCAGCTTCTGCTTGGTGCACTGCCAACCTGTAGGCGATCATATGGAATCATGTTCATGACTGGACCCCCAATTCATAGATCCAAGACATGTTTCCAGCGTTTCTGTTTGGGTGGTAGGGAAAAAACTGGCGAAGGGATTCATCTGATGAATGTATATTAATGGTTATGAATGGCTTTAGGATACGGATCAAAGGTATCCACATATCTGACTTCACCGTTGGGCCAACCCCAAGTCACTGGGCCTATAGAACGGGAGCTCGGCTTCGTTCAGAAGTCGCAACCCACCGTGTGCAAAGCGTGTGGACCACCTCAGCTGAACATCTTGTGCCTCCCTGCTGAACCATGGGAAATCCATGGCATTCTGGATCCACTTGATGCCAGTCTGAAAGTCCCTGAAAAAGAAAAATAGCGGAAATCTAAAAACTGCTTTTGACACCAAAAAAAGCAAGACCATAAATTTTCCAGTAGGAAAACCATTGAAAACTGAGGTCGTTTCCCCAGCTGTCGGCAGCATCGCGCTGGGCACCCAACGAACCACATTTGAAGTCACCACCCTTGCTGCCAGAGCAGCCTGGAGCTGTAGAGTATCCAATCTCCATGCATGGAGTGGGCTGACATGGTTTTTACATGTTTTTACTATGTTTCTATATGTTTTTACCCTAAACACAAACACCCCGCTGGACCGGAAACCGTGCTCGTAAAAGCACGTTTTTTCAAAAAATGACTCTGGCACTGTGGCGAAACGCGGATGCCTTTCATGAAAAACATCCAAAAAATGGATACCAAAATTTGGGCGTTTTCGCGTTTTACCACAGTAACAACTCATTTTTATCGGATGGTTTTTGCAGGGTCTGAAAAAGGGCATTGTTTTCGACAGAAGATGCGTTTCAATGCTTCAATCGTCTTCTGATGCAAGTTGGCACTGCGGTTTATGTACCTCCATTGCCAAGATTTTGCATACAACAGTAAATCGCAGCTTTGGGAGGACAAACTGTTACAAAAGTCAACAACGTAGTTGGAACTTGATCCAGAAGATAACAACGCAGTTGCAAGTTGTGTTACAAGAGTCAACAACGTAGCTGGAACTTGATCGAGAAGATAACAACGTAGTTGCAAGTTGTGTTACACAAGTCAACAACGTAGTTGGAACTTGATCGAGAAGATAACAACGTATATAGTTGCAAGTTGTGTTACAAAAGTCAACAACGTAGTTGGAACTTGATCGAGAAGATAACAACGTAGTTGCAAGTTGTGTTACAAGAGCCGACTAGTTGCAATTTGAAAAAGAAGATAACAACGTAGTTGCAAGGTGTCTTACCCCACCCCACCCCACCCTATGCAAGTGGCTAAGAAGTTAGTAACGTACTTGAAAGTTGTTAGTAGAAAAGACCTTAATGTCCCACCCCAACCCTCCCCACGGCCACCCCACCCCATGCAAGTGGTTAGAGAAGTTAGTAACGTAGTTGGAAGTTGTTAGTAGAAAAAACGTTAATACCCCACCCCATCCCATGCAAGTGGCTCGAGAAGTTAGTAACGCACTCGGCAGTTGTTAGAAGAAAAGGCCTTGATAGCAGACCCCATCCCACCCCACCCCACCCCATGCAAGTGGTTAGAGAAGCTAGTATCGCAATTGGAAGTGGTTCCTAAAAAATAAGAAGTTACTAACGTACTTGCACGTTCTCAAAGTTAGTTTTACGAGCACGGTTTTCGGTCCGCTGGCACAAACATGTTAGTTAGGGTTTTGCTTGCTGAGTTACCTGCAAATTCTCCCATCAGCCAATTCTGGGACAATCACTTCAGCAGCTCCAAATCAGTCATGACAAGCATGCAGCTCCCGCCTTGCATTCAGTGGTCTACATGAAACCATGATCATAGTCAATCATACAGTATGGGATTTCTGGATATGGATCAAAATGGACCCCGAATTGGATGCTTCAATGCTTGATTTCAAATGTCCAAAAATAGTGGTGCTGAGGGTCTTGATATTTGGATCACACCACCGTGTGCAGCCGAGCAGCAATTCTTTCCGATCGCCCAGAAATCCACCACTGCCAGCTGGGTGCTGTTGTCATCCAAATGACGAGTGGTGACGGGAGCGACCTCGTGAAACGATTTCACCGACCATAGCCTGGTTTAAGCAGGTGATCAAACATGGTTAATCGATGGGATCTATGGATGTTCATCCCCCACTCATCACTAATATGGCAAGATGTTGATCCATCCCCATATTATGGCAACTATGGAAATGATGCGTGAAATGATGGGCATTTCGCACCAAAAATTGGAGATCTGATATCCAAGCGCAATGCAAAGATCAACATGGACGCCCCATGAACAGGAATAACCCAACTCAAAAACGGTTTTTGAACTGACTTTGTCTGAAGTTTTGGTACCCCAAAATCTCATAATTGTTTCTCTCAAATTTTGCGGTCCCCAATTTGAGACAGCCTCAGTTCTGCCAGATCCCAACAGACTAAGCCTGCGACGCACCAAGTCTCGCTATCTTTGTAGCCCATAGAATGCTTCAGGTCCAAATAAGATCCCTGAGCCGACAGTTGATGTCTGTTGAAATGAACCTGTGACATTTCAATGGCGAATCTTAGCTACCCTGCAAAACAGAGTTTCTGTTTAGACGCTTAGCAGGATAGATTTCTTCATTTATAGAATTGATGGTCTTGCCATGATCAACCTTTCACCCCAAATTTACCCAGTTCATCACCACAGCCGCGCCTCTTTGAAAACCAACCGTCCAGCATCCATCAGGTTCTCGCCCCTGGCATTCACCGGATCGACGTCCACGTAGGTCTGTAACGTCACCACATCGTAGTAGGGCTCCATGTTAGCCTGGCGCCCGTCGCGACGTGAAGCTGAGATCTCGTACGTCGCACAGCCCCACAGCTGTCCTGGAAGTTGTGCTCTCCCAGAAGCATAGCCACGACAAGCGCCACCAGCACGCTCCTGGTGAAACTGAGAAGCTTAGCGCCCTGGTGATTCACCACCGAGATTTTAACAAAAACTGATGTGGTAAGCCCAAGCCCAACAATAAACCCTCCCAGCAACCAATTTGGGATGGTCATGTTATAAATAATCCTAAATAATGAACCCCAATTGGGGATGGTTCATTGTTGGGTTTAGTTTAGTACATGAAATTTGCTTTGTTCAAAAGTCCAAAGATCTGGAACCCTGTTGCAAGAAAGGAAAAAACTCAGATGACTCTGAGCTCATCGCACAGCTACGAAGTTTAACCTGGGAGGAGAAGCAGCGAATGCAAGGGCCCGAGCAGAACTTTCAGTGGTTCCTTTATCTGAAATAGTCTAATACACATACCGAATATGTTCACGAAAGAAGGAAACAAAGCCTCCCTTTCCTTGATAGATTGCGCCTAAAGCTAGAGCAAAAGCGCATTTGGCATGGGCGCTGCCTTTTTTCCATCAACTGCATTTGCATACTCGAACGCTGATCCGATCTGGAAAAGATGGAGCATGAATTGGCGCACCTTCAGGTCGGTCAAGGGGCCGGCCAGCCAAGCACTTCCACAGCTAACCACATCCGTGTTTCCCTTGTAGTGCGAAGTTCAATGGTAACAGCTTCGACATACGGATAAGTAGGTGGAGTACCCCGCTAGGCCATTGGGCGCTTGAAACTCACTCCGCTTTGTTCTGCTCCTTGCACAAGCGGCAATTGAGCTTTACCTTGCCATGTTCGCAACCAGAGCATTGTCTGCAATAACGCTTAATTTTACCGCTACCATGGGGGCATGGACAGCACACTGGGCAATTCACTTTTCTTGCTCTTCCATGTGGGCAGCCCCGGCACTTCCCACAGTTCATCTTCACATTGCCGTGTGGACAGCCACTACAGTCAGCACAGTTTCGTTTCACTTTCCCATGGGGGCAAGGCAAGCACTGAACACACCGCGACCTCGTAAATTTGCCATGTGGACAGCCTGTGCACTTGGCACAATTCGACCTTAACTGCCCATGAGGGCATCCACTGCACTGAACACATGATCTTCGGACTTTCCCATGTGGACACGGGTTACAAGTTCGACAGTTGTGCTTTTGTACGCCATGTTGACATTGAAACGCTTTGCGCTTCTTTGTCATGTCTTGGCTCGGACTCTCGTGCGCTTCGACTGCAAAAAGGCCAGATTTCATCTGAAGACGCAACCACTGTTTGCTGCTGCCGACCATGCCTTCTTGAGACGAAACCAGATCTTCGAATTTCTGCAGCAAACACTCTAAAAGTTGCAGGGCAGGTTTTACCTTATCATCTGTCAAGTCCAAATGGTCCAAACACCAAAGGACCACTTTTCGAAGCCGATGCTGAAAACTTGCACATTTCTCTGGAATCTCTTGCATTCTGTCAGGGTTGTTCGGGTCATGCTCGCTTGATACACGCGGGGGAGACAAAGCGGCCACTGCTCGCCGGAAGACCCAGCGAATCCTTTTCAGATCTGTGCCATTCAGGTCACGAATTGTTTCTTCCAAAGAAGCAACGTAAGCTTCTTGGCTCGTTTCGCATGTTTCGTTTCTCCAAATTTGCACCGCTGTTTGCAGCAATCGTACTGCTTTCATGTCCTTCGCCAAACCACTCTCAAGATCCTTCGTGCCCTTTTCGGCCCTCCCCTTTGGGTGCGCAACCATATTGGTCACAGCAGCCGTATCAGCCATGTCAGGCTTGTTTGAGGCATCAACCATGGGCAAAATGTGGCTTGAGAGCACCCTCCACTGCGGATCTTCCGCGTTGGAGCTGCTATGCTCCAGCACCGTCTTCAACAGATCCACAAGTTGAGCACAAAGAGGCTTCACATCCTTCAGTGCTTTCAAACATCCCACCAATAGCGACACAGCTGAGATGTCCGCATATTTGCATGTCATCCTTTCAGTTGCAAGTGTTGCAACCCAAGATGCGACATGAAAAGTGCACTTCTGTAGCTGCCAAAGGTCAGCCTTTTGCCTTCGGAGCTCGTAGCGGCGAAGAACTTCCTCAGGCCATTTGGCTTCAAAACGTTTGGCGTGATATCGGACCCTCTCATGGTACTCCCTGCTGTTGGCACAGCATCTGCAACTCTCGAAGCAAGGTTGGAAAAACATGGGCCGATGTTGGGATGCGAAAGGTCAAGTGAGCAGCTTCCGAAAGTCTGGACTCTACTGGTTGCCTGGGATTCCAGTCGTGGATTGGAGTGATCCTCATGAAAGAGGAAGTGGAACCCTGTTATTGCCATCAAGCAACAAGAATTGACAACTCTGATTGAACATCTGATGTTCTTCTCTGAAAAAATCGAAAAAGCGTGCTTAGTCAGCTCTCTGAAGACACCGATTGTTTTCAGAGAAAAAGAGTACTGCAACTTGTTGAGTTTTCGCATGCAATTCAGCTTGAGCCTTGAAGCTAATCGGTCAAGACACTTCAACTTGGATCTACAGCTATGGCTCAAAAACTGACAAAAAAAAAGGGCATACAAATTGGATCCTTGCTAAGTGTATCACCATCGCAAAATGGTGGTCAAGATCAGTTTGCACACATCACCACTTTTCATGGACATATTTACTATCGTTTAATAGTTTACTGATATTACACTCATTTCATGGTCATTTCACCCTTTTACCCCCGCGGTTCACCCCAGTTTGTCCCGCAGTCATGCCAAGGTACCATGAAGGATCCACCTTCTCACCATGGATACGACGCCTCGGCTCATGGTCATCGACTTGGATCATTTGGGGTACCCCCATGACAACAAAACGGACACCTCCATATGCCAACGTCCAAACTGGCTTGTAGAGATTTTTTATGAAATTTTGAAGATTGTAGAATGATAAAACAACTAGCCAGATGTTTTTTGATTTTCTTAAGTAGACCACTTAACTAACTACCGTTACTGTAGGTTACCAGGCACCACATCTTGGAACTGCAGGCTGCCCAGCTGAGGCATCTCGAGGCTGAGAAGCAGACGCCTGTCTGCCCAGTGCAAAAAACTGCAAGCACCTCGATGGGTAGCTGCTGCTGAAGCTGCTGCTAGCTGGTAAAATTGGTAAATGGATGTTCGCCCCCAAATAGCTGGTGTCAGGCTGGTGTTGATCCATCCCCACATCTGCGACAAGTTTGTTCAAGCTGAAGCAGAGAATTATTAGAAATCTTCAAGTAAAAGCGAGGAGAAAATAATGCCCTTCTCACAGCTTCATCAAAGCCTGCTATGTTCACTCAGGCCAGCACAGGGCCAGGATCCAAATCACACCCTGCTTGGTTTCAAGGCACAAGCGTGCTTTTCATCTGGAAATCCATCAACCTGTTCCCCCTATCCACCATGGTAAATCTATATATTGGGCATGTTCATCCTTTAACTCATAGTAAATTCTCTAAAATTGAGTACATCAATACATCATTGAGGGGGGTGAAGACAATTCGCCACCATCTTCTACGTAACCTTTACGAAGTGATCGAAGGAAATGTACAAATGTTACTCTCTGCAAATTGACCTGCTCCAAAATAAGAAAAAAGCATCGAAGAGTGGCCTCCACCACGTGTGCCACCCCCGGATGTAAGTAGCGAAGGCGGAAGGATCTGACCCACAGCGCTGCACAAAACACGGCCCAGGGCCTTAGAGCCATGGATCCACGTGGTGCATCAGCGATGCGCCAATGGTGGTTCAGATTCTTCGATCTTCAGATCCAAGTGGTTTTAGAGTTCAGCCATCGGGGCGTGAGGCAAAGGTCTCACTTGACCGAGTGCCAGGCACCAGGACACAGTACAGCAAGGGCAGGATGCAAAACCTGCTTCACCAACCAGGAATGAGCCATCATCAATGCCAATCAATGCCAACGAAAAATGGAAATATCACCCCAAGAACTGACTGTCAATCTTTGACAATTCTTGTAACAATTCAATATTTAAAAACGGATGTGATTCGTTGTTGTCAGTTGTTTTGCCGGATGCCATGAACTTTAAGCCACACCCACAGAAACACCAAGTGTTTTTTTCTTGGGTCGAAAAAAGCTTGCAAGCAGAAGTCGCCTGGGACGATTAGGCTTGACCTCATGGACGAATAGGAGCAACTTCCCAGTTCTTGCTGTAAGTTGCACAAAGAAGTGACGACACTTCAAAGGTCGGGGAAATCAAAGGGTACCCTCTACAGGCACAAGCCGCCCAAGCATATCTAGTGGGGTTTTCTTATCAGGGGTCTTTTTCGGGGTTGATGGTGATTGATCACCGGTCATCAATTGGAATATGTAATTACAGCACTGTAACCAACAATATGATACTGGTGTCTCTTCAAAAATGACTGTTTGCTACACTAAGTTATGGTAATCTTTGAAAGTTCCCCAGTCAGCCCTTCTCGATGGGCTTCCACACCGGCTGACCCGCAGGGGTGGCACCATATCCAGATCTGTGCAACGGCCTCGAGTCGACTGGTGTTCTATATGACGTGGGAAAGACTGTTGATAGCAAAATGTCGGAATTCGGCAAACTGGGTGGGAATTTTAAGTGTCATTGCAACAAAAAAAGATGGATCCGAAACATCAACACTACAGTAGGCTTAAAAACAGAGATTGCTCCTGAGAAAGGCACCCCGCCATCTCGAAGTCAAGTTTGATGGGGTGCGCAAACTCACACTTCGGAAGCTTAGAGAAAATGATGTGTTCTGTTCCAACTCGAATTTGAAAAAAAACAGAACTAAATGTAGATCACACTGAGATTGAACTTCCTTTTCTATCCAAATACACCAAGTGTTTGCGAAAGGAGGAGCTCTGTCGCAAGATGCCGACAGCTCCTCAAAGGACTAGTTACGCAATCGGATGGACGCGTGAGGTGCTTTGAGCCGCCAGCGGCAAGGTGGGTTTCACTGCTGTTTATCTGGGTCCAAAGGGTGTGTTTTTCGATGATAGTTAAGGGCATCTGGAAGATGTAACCAAAAAAAATTATATATATATATTGCTGAAAGATGCTGAAAGACTCTAAAACTGTTCGAAGTTCCTGGGCGACGTCCTTTCCAAGTCTTAGCCCAGCACCAAACCACACCGGAAAAAATGTCAAGCATGCCACTTTAAGCGTAGGTGTGTTGAGTCTGCCATAGAGATATAATATAATATAATATGATATAATATAATATAATATAATATAATATAATATAATATAATAATATAAAATATAATAAAATATAATATAATATAATATAATATGATATAATATAGTATAATATAATATAATATGATATAATATAGTATAATATAATATAATATAATATATAATATAATAATATATAATAATATATATATTCCAGGTTGTAAGAATAAATCTGGATGCAGCTGGTTGTGACCATTGAAACGGAAAGTGCCACTGAACTAACTGACCCCCACCATATACTACCATCATGTTGCACCCAATGGCCAACCCAACAAGCCAGGCAAACCAGTCTGAGTCTCCTTTCGCAGCCAAGTGCAAGAAAAAAATCACTGCATGGGAAAGGGGCACATGATCAATGCTGATCAACTGAGTCCAACGGTCCAATCCAAACCCCAATCACATGGCTGTTTCCTAGACTTAGGGGCCCCGATCACTATCACCAAAGCTATTGATCATTTCTCATGGGGAAACCAGTGCTTTTGGTGGACAATGTTTCTTGAATCAACCTTAATTGTCCAACAGACTGTCCTCAAAGTTGCACTTGGACCGATCGTTGATCACGTGAAAGATACCCGGGCCATTGCCACGCCCCTGGTTTCGTCTATGGCGAAGGGCCCACCCCATGGATTCCAAAAACATCCGGGTCTCCAACCACATGAAGATCTCAGTGGTTGGATTTCCAATAGGTTGGAATCCAGGTATCTGTTTCATACTGTTCTAGTTTCAAAGGATACCTTCATCCTTCATCCGCTGTTCAATAGCACCTCCAAAAGAGCCAGGGCTGGTAGCTGACAGGCAGCTGCGCAATGGCTCCAATGACCATACCAGTCCAAACCTGTGAGGGTCACCCAAGGCGACAAATTTAGTGCTACAAGCTGCTCCCACCACGCGATCAAGCTCACGACTAATAAGGTTCTTTTACAGTGGAAAACAATGTTCTACCACATATTTTTTCTAATCTTTTATCATATAATATTATATTATACACATACACATACATAAACATATACATACCAGTAGTACCGCACAAGGCGGCGGCGGAAGTTTCAAAAATAGGAAGCCTATAGGAGAGATTGGTTGTTGTGAATCACGGATGGCAGAGCGAATCCACTGATGGACCGAAAGGTGGTTGGAGCTGTGTTTTTCGGAGTGGTTGCCATGGTTGCAGTGGTCACCTGGTCGGTCACCTCACCCACAACTGCTGGATGTAGCGTGGTGTAGTGCAGCTGTAGTTGTAGTTGTAGCGTAGTGGAGTTGTAGTGGTGTAGTGTAATTAGTTTAGTGTAGTTGCAGCTGACTTTGTGGCGGTGTAATCAATGTAGTGTAAGGTAAGGTAATGTAATGTAATGTATTGTAATGTAGGGTAGTGAAGTGTAGTGTAATTGAGTGTAGTGTAGTGTGGTGTGGTGTGGTGTAGTGTGGTGTGTGGTGTGCAGTGTGTAGTGTGTAGTCTGTAGTCTGTAGTCTGTAGTGTGCAGTGTGTAGTGTGTTGTGTGTTGTGTGTAGTTGTTGTGTAGTTGTTGTGTAGTTGTTGTGTAGTTGTTGTGTAGTTGTAGTGTAGTTGTAGTGTAGTTGTAGTGTAGTTGTAGTGTAGTTGTAGTGTAGTTGTAGTGTAGTTGTAGTGTAGTTGTAGTGTAGTTGTAGTGTAGTTGTAGTGTAGTTGTAGTGTAGTTGTAGTGTAGTTGTAGTGTAGTTGTAGTTGTAGTTGTAGTGTAGTTGTAGTGTAGTTGTAGTGTAGTTGTAGTGTAGTTGGAGTGTAGTTGGAGTGTAGTTGCAGTGTAGCGTAGCGTAGCGTAGCGTAGTGTAGTGTAGTGTAGTGTAGTGTAGCTGTAGTGTAGTTGTAGTGTAGTTGTAGTGTAGTTGTAGTGTAGTGTAGTGTAGTGTAGTTGTAGTTGTAGTTGTAGTTGTAGTGTAGTGTAGTGTAGTGTAGTGTAGTTGTAGCTCTAGTTGTAGTTAGTGTAATGTAGTGTAGTTTAGTGTAATGAAATTAGTGTAGTGTCATGTACTGTAGTGTAGTTGCAGTTGCAGCTGTAGTTCTACCTGCAGCCGTAGTGTAGTGTCATTCAGTGTTGTGTAGTGTAGTGGAGTGTAGTGTAGCGTAGTGTAATTAGTGTAGCGTAGTGTAGCGTGGTGTACTGTAGTGTAGTTGTAGTTGTAGTGTGTAGTGTGTAGTGTGTAGTGTGTAGTGTGCAGTGTGTAGTGTGTAGTGTGTAGTGTGTAGTTGTAGTTAGTGTAGTGTAGTGTGGTGTAGTGTAGTGTGGTGTAGTGTAGTTGTAGTGTCGTGTCGTGTAGTGTAACTGAGTGTAGTTTAGTGGAGTATAGTGGAGTGTAGTGGAATGTAGTGTAGTGTAATGTAGTGTAACTGAGTGTAATGTAACTGAGTGTAGTGTAGTGGAGTGTAGTCGAGTGCAATGGAGTGTAGCGTAGTGTAATATAGTGTAGTGTAGTGGAATGCAGTGTAGTGTAGTGTAGTTGTAGCGTAGTGTAGTGTAGCGTAATGTAGTGTAGCGTAGTTGTAGTGTAGTTGTAGTGTAGTTGTAGTGTGGTGTAGTGTAGTAGAGTGTAGTGTAGTGGTGGTTGTAATTAAAATGGCACAAAACCCGCACGTTTTACTACCTTTTGACAAGGTCCACAATCCCTTGCGCCTGCCACGCGAAACGACATCTGAACGTCCAAAAGTGGTCCGAATCCCTGGTGTTTTTCACATTTTAACTTCGAAATGTGCTTCGCGCCACAACGGCGTGCACTTTTTCGACATCTCAACTTCCAAAAGTGGTCTGAACATGGTGTGCTTAAATGTGCTTCGCGCCACAACGGCGTGCAATTGTTCATCTCTCATCTGCCCAGCGGGCTCGCACCCGCCGCTTTAGCGAGCCTACTTTTCGACCCTCCGGAGCCACAAATCATTGGAAAAACACAGTGAATCGCGACTTTCCTACCTTTTCGCGCATCTGTATCTTCTTTCTTCTGACTCTTTCTCTTCTACTCTTCTCTCTTCTAATCTTTCTCTTCTCTTCTCTTCTTTGACTCTTACCACCTCTGCTTTTAATCCGTCCATATTATCGGAAGTTTGACTTCTAAACTTCCTTCGATATATATACATATACAGTATACATATACGTGTACGTGTACATGTACATTTACATATTATACAAATTATACATACATACATATGTACACATATGTATATATATATACATACATACTCTATATATATATACATAGATGCACATGTATATATGGGGTTGCGTCAAAATTCGGGTATGGATCGGCCCGCGGTGATCCAAACGTATGGAACGGTCTGGATTACCTGCGTTTTGGTATGGATCGGGGCTTTACATTTTGATTCGCAGCCATATATAATATATAGATATTATATATATATATACATACACGCATCCGTCTGTATGTGTATATTATAGAGAGGCTGATACCCTGCAACTTTGACTCCAGGAGTTCTTCGTCGAAGTGATCCAAAAATTATCCAAATGGCTCCACGCCAAATCCAAGCATGACCAGCTCACAAACCTACCTCTTGAGTCCCTGTTTTAATCTGCAAACGGTTTCTTCCACCTGATAAAGAAGCTGATGAGCTGATGCCAACAAATTATCTTGGCACCTTGCGACATCTGGTTGCCCCCATCTGTTTGATGTCTCACAGGTAGACCACCCCAGAATCCACCTTAGATCCTGGTCTTTCTGAACCAGCCTTCAGCTGCATATTCTTCCGCTTCTCGTGCAAACACCTGGCCATTTTTTGGTCGGTGGGGAATGGGCGGATGGAAGCCATATGGCTGGGAACATGGTTTTTCCCTGCCGGATCAGGCATTGGTATTTGAAATGGTTTCACTTGAGGCTTTTTTGGCCACGATAGGCCAGAACAAGCTGCAGGAGAAACGGGTTTTGCTGTCAAATCCCCAGGAGTTCATGACACGCTGCATTTCTGCGAGGGGGGGAGATACCAGCAAAAATGGAACAAAAGTTGGTTTATAAACCCATCTCTATAACTATAATTCTGTAAATATCATAAACCATAGTTATTGTAGCTATATTCACCAACTTAGCTAAGAAAAATGGCTGGCTAAGTTGCAGCAAACCTGGCGATTGAAGAACTGCTGCAATCGTTCATTGCCTCGTAAAGCCACATCCATGGCTAGTGAATGAAGCTCCTTTTGAAATCGGGTGATTTTCCCATGGCCTGCTCAAAGAATCTGGAACAAAGTCCCATCTGGGCTTGCAAAGTCCCTCTGAGCTCAGAATTGGACAGTAGTTGATCAAGAATTGCTCAAAGCCATTGCTGGGGAAAACCTCCGGGAAGGAACTATGCCACAACATCAATCTCAGAGTCAAACACGAAACGAGTTATGAAACCGCTCCGTCACAAGATGTCACAGGTCCACAAGAGCTGGGCTCTTGAAAGCTGCTGGTGCATCAATTGCTGGCAAACCTCCGATCCATCCTTTATCTGCAGTGTTCACGCGGAGCCTCAAAGCCATACAGATCCAGCAAGCCCAGCATTCGTTCGCTTTCTGCCTGGCTACACCACTGTGCAATCACCACTGTGAGGAAAGCAGCTCCCCTCGGAGAAATTGCTTCACGATTCAAGACTTTGGAAACTTTGGTATGTCCAAAAACTCGGGAATCCGATTGAGTCCTCACAATTCAACAGCCTCTGGAGGCGCAATTCCCTTTGCAATGAAGCGGGTCAACCACCTAAGCTGCTGAGCTGGGGAAACGGCAACTGAGCCAGGGGTCAATACCTATTCTCGACCACTTTGTGGAGGAACTTCCATTTGCAAGCTGACTCTTAGTGTTAAGGTACAGGGGGGTTGACAGATGCCCATCTATGTCAAAACATCTCCCTCCCCTTACTCTCTTCATCTCCTGAAAACCTGCGTTGGAGTGGAATGGAGTCATAACGCCATTTATATCTGGTTGGGGCCCATCGCTCTGGATGAATCACTCTGATTCACCAACATCAAATGTCCTGAGACAAAGTTATTCGAGAGATCCTTCCACGTACATAAAGCATCATCTATAATATTGACCGTGCGGCCTCGCCGTGGGATTCTGATATCTTATAGAAAACTCAAGAAAAATAGGAAAGTAAGATCCCACTACAAAATAGTGATGATTTACTTCTCTATCTTTCTGGGGGTTGCTATAATTCACCCGACGGGTAGCTCACCCTGTCCATACGGGCCCAACGAGAAGAGAGTTGCGTACAACTCCTGTGCAAGGGAGGCACGCAGGGTGCTCGCCTGGCTCTGGATTGAGGTTGGTACTCACAACAATGAGAAGGGTTATCCTCCAGCAATCAAACATGGCTGGCTGGACCCCCCCCAGTCATGAAATCCGGCATCGGGGATTTCCCAGCTAGCCATCTTCGATTACAGGTCCAAATACGACCCAAATCTGTGGTTGGTCTGAAATTTTGACCGCCCAGCCTCTGCTTTGTTTCGCTCTCGAAATACACGCTCTCCACCCACAGACCTCGTCGACGGAAAGCAGAAAAACATTTGGGCGTCCCTGAAAAAATTGGTGCATACCCCAAAATTACATCATCTTTAAAGAAAATCTGGTGATTTATCAAGATTCCCCTTATATTATGTGTGTATATGTATGTATATGTATATGTATCTATGTATCTATGTATCTATGTATCTATGCATCTATGCATCTATGCATGGATGCATGGATGCATGGATGCATGGATGCATGGATGCATGGATGCATGGATGCATGGATGGATGGATTGATGGATTGATGGATTGATGGATTGATGGATGGATGGATGGATGTACGGATGTACGGATGTACGGATGTACGGATGTATGGATGGATGGATGGATGGATGGATGGATGGATGGATGGATGGAGGTATGTAGGTATGTAGGTATGTAGGTATGTACGTGTGTACGTGTGTACGTGTGTACGTATGAAGGAATGTATGTATGTATGTATGTATGTAATGTAATGTAATGTAATGTAATGCTATGTTATGTAATGTTATGTTATGTTATGTTGTGTTATGTATTTATGTATGTATGTATGTACGTACGTACGTACGTATGTACGTATGTACGTATGTACGTATGTATATATATACGGTATATACGTATATCCAAAAGTATACCAAATGAGACACATATCTGAAAATATTAATTTCTCATTGGATTTATCATATGCTCAGAGACATCTCCCAAATTTTCAGGCCCAAGGCATCATGGTTCGCCAAAGAAAGCTCTGGAGAGACGACACCTGACGACTTCTTTTTTTCTCGCCGTGTGAAGGGATACATTGGTCCATGGGTCCGTGGGCTTGAACAAATTGACCCCCGCTGACGCCTAGCTTTTGATGGGTGATGAGCTCTCTAACTGAACTGAAAAGATCTGAAAAGAAAGAACTATGAAGCTTCCCATGTTACAGACCGTTTACGTCCAAAAAATGTCTTTGGCTCAGTTTTCAATACAAACAACTCCGAGTCCGAAGCCTTGTCAACTCATTTTCTAGCTACAGGCACCTCTACCCTCAGTAGCTTGGCTGCAGTTGTCAGCGAGTCGTCACCTCGGTGTGCGGTTTACCGGGTTTACCGGGTTTACCGTCAAAATTGAGTCTAAAAAGTCTAAAACTCTGGGACAATCTGGGTACCCATTGCCCATGTTGATGGGCAAGAATGGCAAGAATGAAGACCATCCGCTCTAGGGCCTCTAGGGCCCCTGCCAAGCTCAGGATCTGAAAGAAGAGCCACAGCTGCAACCACCCGGCAGCATTCCGCCACGTCTGGCAGTTTCATGCCGGTCGCTTGCAGCCCCTGCACCAACACCTGCCACATGCCACGTGAAACGTAGCTTGGACCGAAAAAACGATGGGGACTGAGGCCTCGAACCATTCCAGGCAAGCAGCTTCTGATGGACCATCTCTCAATCTGCAGCAGATCCACAGTCGGCTTCAGGGCATGTTTAGTGGCATCAGTCCACTTCCATTTGCTGAACGAAATGCCACCTGCCAGAGGCTTGCATCAGCTCCCTAGCCAAGTGCGCCTTGGATGGCAGCACATGCTTCTTGCCATCTGTATCTTCCCACCCTGAATGATACATGGCTGAAGCAACAAAACATCTACAGTAAGGCCTAAACCAGCTCAATCCAAGATTTCTGCAGCACGATGTGGTCCCAAAAAGGCCTTGGCCCAAGGCAACATCGAAGCTGTTTGTGCCAGACTTAGGCCAGATATGGCCAGATCGTACCAAGTCAAGGAGTCGGACGTTTCGGGAGCGGCTTTGACCTGATATCCAACACAACACTGGCAAGAAAAGCAGCGAAATCATGCGAAATCCCTAGCTGATCCCAGAGCAGTGCGGGTCAGAATTGTGAGAATTACCCCGGGATTCTAGATGTTTCTAGATGTTTCTAGTAGTACTGGACCATCCATTTCGGGGATCCAATTGACATATGTCCAACTGGTTTCCTGCCTTGTTGCCAATGGTATTGAGGGCAGCTTTCAAAAGGTAGAAAATGTGATACCTGCAGATCCGCCAGGAACCAAGACTTCATCAAAATGGAGACTTCAAATTTCTTTTGACAAAGAAACAAAATAGTCTCCTTGGCATTCACTTGTGATTCCGTGATTTCAGCATGCCACGTTCTTTCTCCACGTGGTAGATCCCCGGAGACGCGAGAAGCCTGTCAGGCTGCGACTGTGCCAAAACTGCTGACATGTTAGGCTGACTGGCCTCTAACATGTAGGGCCGCAAGGTTGCACCCACGACTTCCGCCGTCTTGGCCAAGTGAACCTGGCACAGCTCAGTGCCCCGAGACCCGAGGGGCCCGAGGGGCACGAGGGGCAGATGGTGGGCAACTGGGGCCTCAATGAATTTTCCAAAGCGCGAGGAGTTGGCATTCTGCCTGGTGTGTGCATTCCCAAAGGCCTCAGAGCACGGGGAACAGGTCAGCCAGGTCAGCCAGGTCGGCCAAGCTGACTCCCACCTCCAAAACAGGAGTGCTACGAAGAAGTCTGTCCTGCACATCAGTAGTAGATGGATGACCTCGGAAAGATCGATGAGCACGGACTTTCTATCTGGATGATCCAATATATTTTTGGACAAAACTTCAATGATCAAAACAGTGGGTCCAAGTTGATACGTCAATTCACCCATCTCACCTGGGCTGTCCTATATACCCAAGGAATGATGCTAACTCACGGGAGATGATTCGTGACATCAGGTAGCCGGCCATGCAAAACATTCAGAGGATTGGCTGTACGGTCCACTAATTGCCTTTGTAAAAAAAGATCATGATGTGTTTTCCCCAACTGGTCATTCTTACTATATCCCAATTCCATGGAAAAAAATAGAAAGACCCAATGGGAAAACATATGGGTCTCAGGTCAATAGTGACCCAGGTGCCCCCACGCTTGGCCAGAAATGAGAGCACGGCTCGGGTGGCCTCCAAGGGCTAGGCCGACAGAAAACCCCAATGAAATGCGGGAAGGGCATCCAAACCAAACCATCCTTTCCGGATTAACTATGACTATAATATATTATTTCAGTAGGCTGAAAAGTTCGGCCACCAATCTTCCCTTCCTCCGGCCCATGCCCAGCTCAAAAGTTCAGCCATTTGGGATAGAAACACCCCAATCAATAATTCCTTTCAATGCAGCGACGGTCTTGCAACCAGCTGGTGATCAAATTCATCCAGAAGTTTGGTAAGCTTCGCGACTTGGGGGTGCCGGTCCATTGGGTTCCGGAGGATATATCCCATGGATGTACTTGCAGACTGAGCAGAGTCAGGATCATTTTCACTCACTCGCAGCAGTTGAAGGCCACTTTTCACCTCGGAGGGGGAGCTGAAAACGTGCAAATTCAGCTCATCTGAAATCTATTGGAACAGCCAGGTTCGATGTTAAAAAGGGGAACCCGCATGATATTCCAAGTTGATGCCACATCCAGGAATCCATCATCTGTTTAAAAACAAAGCAGGTGTTGATACGCAGACTCTACAGGGCCTCTACTCATCGAAGTGCTCCGCAATCTGGCGTTTTTTGTTGTCCAACTCGGCAATATGGAAGTCTGACGATATGCCTGAAAGATACGGGCAAATAGCCCACAAATAGGGATTTTGTGGTTGTAGACTCTTGGACATTCCTCTCATTCTTCTGTCCCCTTCCATCCAAACACTGAAAAAATGAAGCACAGATTCACATGCATTTACCATCATGCACCCCTGCATGAAGGAGTGGATAGGACATCAGGATCATGTTTGCCCAGCTTGGTTTCTCAATAGGGTACCCGTGAAACCCGCTAGAAAGCCTCATCGAAGGTGCCGGAGCGTGGTAGTTTAGTGGCCCAAAACGAGTGAATCAACGAATCATTGCTAATCATTGGTACAATTTCAGCTGGGGAGTTCGTTTTCGCAGACCTGCCGCCCAAAAACGAGCTCCCCACTGGAAAGTTGCGCATATCTTTTGATAGTTTTAATATCAGTACAACATCGTTCAAATTAACTCTTTCAAGCAATCTAGCGGCCTTCTGCTAAGTTGAAGTTGGAGCGCAGCAACAGGCGATCAATGCGCCTTTCCAGCTGCTTTAGCGGCGGATGTCCTGATGCGAATGCTCTTCAGAGAGGCTTGGGTTAAGGAAATTCCACAGGAAACCACGGATTTTTGTGTAAAAACCATCAATTGTACTGTTTTCCTGTGCTATTCTAGGGGCTTTGTCTCTAAATGGGGATACTCAATGTCCAATGTATGGACATTTTTTCTTGGGGAAACTCCGATGAGAATCGGAAACACTTGAGGTTTCAAGGTTTGAGACAATCCCATATCTGCCGGGCGAAAGTGATAAAAACCAAGACTCACCTGCTAAGAATCCCGCTCATCAGACTCAAAAGGCCCACAAATTCAAAGGGTCATCATCTCTATGATACCAATCTTGGACAGGCAACCAGAACAAGCCACTTCTCCAAAGGATCTCTGCCAAATCAGCCCAGCCACTCACTTCTGCCACTGCAAGAAGTCCCAGCTTCAGATCCGAACCATGCAGAAAATCCTGTCGGAATCAGTTGGTCATCAGTCAATGGGAGATCTCCAGGATCCTAAAATGGAGGTACGTTAGTACCATATTTTTGGCCATATTTTGTGGTGATATTCCCATTGAATCAGGGAAATGCCTGAATTTCCCGGCCCTTCACCGATCCAACGTCGCTCCTGTTGTATCTCAGCCATCAGCTTTTCGCGGTCCAAACTGTCAAAAAGCTGATGAACTGGTTTCAGACAGGCCATGTTGGGGTGCAGTTGGGGTTATAGATTAGACACTATAAATAATATATATATTATAATATGTATATATATATATACAGTATATAAGTTGTGATGTAACGGCATGACTATGGTTATACATATATATATATATCCAGTTATAGCTGGAATTCCAGCCAAGTAGAGGTCAACGGTGAACAACATGGGTTCAATTCTCTTTGACACACATGCATCTTGCACATCTCAAAGCATGTGATCTAGGCTGGTGTGGAGCGAAACATACTTCCTGCCAGAAAGTTCACCTAGTGAGGTCACCTCATACTCTGATTCTGAATTTCGTAGGGCCAATGGAAACTCAACCTCCACCGGTTTGCAATGGAAACTCAACATTTAACCTTTGACAGTTCCAGCGAAGTGTTTGCGCAGCAAACGCCTTGGCAGCTCCTGAAACTCTTGCAAAGCTTCTAAACTTTTGGGCCCAGCCACACTCTGAAAAAGCAGAAGCCTTGACAAGACAAGGGTCACAGGGGTCGCAAGGGGCGCAAGGGGCACAAGGGGCACAAGGGGCACAATTATAGTGGCGTCCACAGCAGCACCATCTTTGCAACATCTGACAAGAAGTTCCAAGAAGCCCACTTTGCTGCGCCATTTTTTCTGGGTCGGACGTGTTAGCTGGGAACTTGCCACACGCGAGTCATCGCACACTTCTGTTCAATGTAACAGGTCGCACTAGTCGTGGAGTTGCCAACGCAAATCTCCAAGACCATCGACTGGCTATGGAACATATGGAACCTGCCTGAAGGTGCCCTTCTTATCCCATCCACACAACATTAAACACCTCCATTCTGTGGTCCCATGTGATTTCATCCCCTACATCCACCATGGTTCATGAACCGTGATTTACATGAAGAGGGAAAGGGATTGGAAGGGCATCACCAAGCCTCTGCAAATTTCAGATTCATTGTCCCATGACGCTCTGTGCCTCATCATCCAGATGATCCAGATGCTGCCACGGGTCCTTGAAAAATAATGGGGAGGTGTCAAAACCCAATGCGCTGGTTTTCACAGCAATTGATAGCTGGTTTATTTGGCTCGAAGTTCATCATCCTTGATTCGGATGGTTCTTCTGATGGTTTTTTGACCCTCACCCAGATTGGCGTCACGCCCAGCGCGGGATCTGAGGAAGGCCCACTGCGGAGAACTCTCACGGGATGTCAGCTGTTAATGCCAGCGCCATTGCCCGTGCTCTCGACGCATGGGAAAGTACGCCAGTGATCCAACAGACCCAACTTCCACAATACTCTGAGTCTGAAAGATTCCAGCTAAGTAAGTTCACCAAAGGAAAGCTGGAGCCCTACAGAACTCCATACAACTGTGCGGCAAAGTTTCGGGTGGATTTTCTGCTCGAAACCAACCTCTTTCAACTCACCAGCAAACAAAAGAAAAACCAGTTTTTATCTGAGTTTTTGTCGAAAACTTTCTAACACGAAATTGCAGATCAGCCTTTCCAAACTAGCTGACCAGTTTCCCTCTCGCCGGTCATCGCCGTCTCTCGCACCGCGCTTCCCGCACAATTATATATTCCGGGTTTTCCGCCTCGCTTGACGTCTGTGTTCATATTTGACACGGAGTCGCTCCGCACTCGCCTGTCCAGTTTTCGGGGCGATGCTAAATCATGCCTATCAAAAAAAACAGCAAATCCAATGAATTCGCAGAGTTTTCATGACTTCGATCAGAAAAAGTATGATTGGTTCGGAGGCAAGCCAGTGAACAAAATTGCAAACAAATTTGAAACCAGGATGACTCTAGAAGAAATTAATGTGGTTAGTTCCATCCCTTCCTTGTTTGTTTGGTTGGCTGGTTGCTGAGTGGGCATGTGAGAGGAGGATTGATTGATTGATTGATTGATTGACTGATTGATCGATTGATCAATTGATTGATTGTTCGCTGGTTGATTGATTGGTTGACTGTTGTCTCACTGATTTTGACTTTGTGACTGATTGGTTGACGCATTGTTTGTTTGAGTGTGTGAAAAATTGAAGAAGTGACTGAACCATAACAGCAACCGCAGCAACAGCAACGACGACGACGACGAGGAGGACGACGACAATGATGACAACTACAGCCACAACCACCACCACAACACCCACCACCACGACAACAACAACAACAACAGCAACAACAACAACAACAACCACAACAACAACCAGAACCACAACCAGAACCACAACCACAACCGCAACGACAACGACAACAACAACAACAACAACGACGACGACGACGACGACGACAACGACAACGACAACGACAACGACAACGACAACAACGACAACAACGACAACAACGACAACAACAACAACAACAACAGCCACAACGACAACAACAACAACAACAACATCGTCACTTTTCGTGTTTGGCAAGTTTCAACTTGTGCATCTACAAAATGAGATTCACAGGTGCGCGCGCAGGTATGTAAATTTCAATATATCTTACTGACGCAAGTGTTTAGGTGCAGGTGCATAGATGCAGGTACATCGATTTTTGTTTAACAACTACCACCAAATGAGTATATGCAGGTGCAGTGCGGCAAGTATAACTATCTATCTATCTATCTATCTATATATATATATGTATATATATATATGTATATATATATATGTGCGCAGGTGGGGGTCAACTTCTAAAACAAAACGCCGACAAGTTGATTTATGCAAGTGTAAAGTGGCAGATGCAAATGTGCAGGTGGAAATCAACTTCGCAAAGGCACCTACAACTTCAAAAAAAAACTCAATTTTCTCTGAGGGCTGCAGGGCAGCGTGGATTGATGTCCACGAAACGCAACCCTCTCGAACGAAATGCCGATCCTCAAAAACTGAGGTAAAGTTGCAATGTGGGTTTGAGCCGGGCCAACCCTTTCCCACGAAATGCGTCTCGATCCTCGAAAACTGCCGAAAATGCAATTTTGCGTAGCCCTTCAGTGTTTTGATCGTCAGAACTGCGGTGAAATTACGGTTCGATGGAAGAAAACGGTGAAATTGACATGTTGCTTGCGCTCGCAAAACCCTTTAGCACAAAATGCTCCTAGATCAAAAGGTGAAATTCTGGTTTTGCACCTGCTTGCTGAACTCTTTCGCGCAGAATTGGTGTGTACAAGTATATGTGTGTAAAAGCGTGTCCGTGTGTGTGAAAGCATCTCCGTGCAAGAAAATCTCTGCATAAAAGTACCTTTGTGTGAAAATACCTCTGTGTAGAGGCATGCTCGGATAAAGACATCCCTGTGAAAAAGCATGCGTGTGTGCATGTGTGAGAAAGCACCTGTATCTAAAAAACTCACCGTGCAAGAGTATTTGTGTGTAAAAGACCTGCCAGTGTGTGTCAAAGTATGTCTGTGTAAAAGTACTTGCGTGTAAAAGAATCTCTGCGCAAAAGAACTTGTATGTAACAGCACTGCGCATTAGTGTGTAAAAACAACTGTGTAAAAACATCTCTGTGTGAAGGCACCTGTGTGTAAACGTGCCTGCGTCTAAAAGTTTCCCTTTGCAAAATCATCTCTGTGTAAAAGTATTTGCGTCCTAAAGCACCTGTGTGTAAAGGCATCTCTGTGTTGAAAGCATCTCTGTGTAAGAGCACCTGCGTGCAGAAGCATTCCTTTGTAAAACTATGTCTCGTTTTAAACCATCCCTGTGCGAAGGCCCCTCCCTGTGTAAGAGCACCTGTGTGCAAAAGCATCTCCCTGCAAAAGCCTGGTTTGTGTGTAAACATACAGGTGGGATTCGATGGCAGCCTGAGTCCAAAATGGCTTCAATCCTCCCGTAAATCAGTGTCCAGCCTCACCCATGCAAAAGTTCCTCTGCCTAGAAGCGTCCTAGTCTAAAAGCGCCTGTGTGTAAAAGCATCTCTGTGTAAAAGTATCCGTGCAAAACACCTCTTTGTAAAAGTATCTGTGGGATATCTGTATGTAAAAAACGCCTCTGTATACATGTATTTGTGTGTAAAAACATCTCCGCGTAAAAGTATGTGTAAAAACTTCTCTGTGTAAAGGATGCGTAAAAGCGCATGTGTGTAAAAGCTCCTCTGTATAAAAGCGTCCCTGTGTGAAGCACCTGTGCGTAAAGGTAGCTGCGCGTAAAAGCATCTCCGTGTAAAAGCATCTGTATGTGTAAAAGTCTGTGTGTAAAAGCATATCTTTGTGAAAAGCATCTCTGTGTAAAAGCACCCGTGTATAAAAGCATCCCTGTGTATAAGCATTCCTCTGTGTAAAAGCATCTGTGTGCAATATTTTGGTCATGCGGTGTTAGAATCTCTAGGCCGCAAAATATTTGCGCAAATTCCTCCATATTTGCAGCATTTGCAGCTAGGACCAGTGCACTGCATGGCATTATGCAACATCAATTCATGGCGTGGAACTTTGCCATGCAGCAGCGCGAAGCTAACATCTTTGCATGATTTGGAATCATATCTGAAAATTGCGCTGTGATTTTACACCTTTCAGAACACCATCACAAGAGCACAACGCCATGCAGACACCTTCCAGACGCCACCGAGAGACTACCAAGACATCACTGAGACATCACTGAGACACCACCAAAACACCACAGAGACACCACCAAGACATCAAGATTGCCAAGGAAATTGCCAATCCTGATTGCCATCACGGCACCACCAAGACATCACCAAGACACCACCTCCACAAACATTACCAAGACACCACTGAGACACTACCGAACTATTGGGGAAAAACCAGCAAGAAAGCAGCAAGAAAACAGCAAGAGACGCAAGAAAGAGACCAGCAAGAAACCAGCAAGAGACCAGCAAGAGACCAGCAAGAGAACAGCAAGAGACCAACAAGAGACCAGCAAGAAACCAGCAAGAGACCAACAAGAGACCAGCAAAAAAACAGCAAGAGACCAACAAGAGACCAGCAAGAAACTAGCAAGAGACCACAGGGAGACTACCAATTTCAATACACCACCGAGACACCACCGACACACCACGGAGACACCACCGGACCGAGCCACCACCGAGACATCACCGAGACACCACCGAGACACCACCAAGACACCACGGAGACACCGCGGAGACACCACGGAGACACCACCGAGACACCGCGGAGACACCACCGAGACACCACCGAGACACCATCGAGACACCACCAAGACACCACCGAGACACAACCAATATACCACCAAGACACCACCGAGACACCACCGAGACACCACCGAGACACCGCCCAGGCCGGCAGCCGTGAACCCGCCCGACAGCGCCCAGCCGCCTTTAGAGCTAACAAACCCAAGCTATCGGTATTGGGGAAAAACAACAAATACAACAACACACAACAAGTACAAAAATAAAACCAAGAAAACACAACAAGTAAAAAAAACACATACCAGTAGTACCGCACAAGGCGGTGGCGGAAGTTTCAAAAAAAGAAAACCTATAGGAGAGGTTGGTTGTTGTGACTCACGGATGGCAGAGCGAATCCACTGATGGACGAAAGGTGATTGATCTCTCTCACTCTTTCTCTCTCTTTTGCTCTCTTTCTCTCTCTTTCTCTCTCTTTATCTCTCTTTCTCTCTCTTTCTCTGATTATCTACCTACCTACCTGCCTACCGATCGATCTATCTATCTATGTATCTATCGATCGATCTACCTATCGATCTACCTATCGATCTATCTATCTATCTATCTCTCTCTCTCTATCTATCTATCTATCTATCTATCTATCTATCTAATCTATCTAATCTATCTAATCTATCTAATCTATCTAATCTATCTAATCTATCTAATCTATCTAAACTATCTAATCTATCTAATCTATCTAATCTATCTAATCTATCTAATCTATCTAATCTATCTAATCTATCTAATCTATCTAATCTATCTAATCTATCTATCTATCTATCTATCTACCTATCCATCCATCCATCCATCCATCTATCCATCTATCCATCTATCCATCTATCCATCTATCCATCTATCCATCTATCCATCTATCCATCTATCCATCTATCCATCTATCCATCTATCCATCTATCCATCTATTCTATCTATCCATCTGTCTATCTATCTAGCTATTTATCTATCTATCTGTCTATCTGTCTATCTGTCTATCTGTCTATCTATCTATCTATCTGTCTGTCTGTCTGTCTGTCTGTCTGTCTATCTGCCTAAATGTCTATCTATCTAATCTATCTAATCTATCTAATCTATCTAATCTATCTAATCTATCTAATCTATCTAAACTATCTAATCTATCTAATCTATCTAATCTATCTAATCTATCTGATCTGTCTAATCTATCTAATCTATCTAATCTGTCTAATCTATCTAATCTATCTAATCTATCTAATCTATCTATCTATTTATCTATCTGTCTATCTATCTATCTATCTATCTATCTATTTATCTATCTGTCTTTCTATCTATCTATCTATCTTTCTATCTATCTATCTATGTATCTCTCGGTCTGTCTCTCTGTCTATCTATCTACCTGTCTATCTGCACGCTTGAAAACCTTGCTATTCTAGGAGACTTCTTCATTTTTCCAAGTTGACAACATCAAAAACGCAGCACTTCTGCGAGACTTCCTCATTTTTTGAAGTTGACTACCTCAAACAGAAAACACTTCTGCGAGACCTCCTCCTTTTTTTATGTCGACCATATCAAAAACGAAGCAATTCTGCGAGACTTCCTTCATTTTTGAACTTAACAACGTCAAAAACGAAGCAATTCTGCGAGACTTCTTCAGTTTTCACACTTGATAACATCAAAAACCAAAGAATTCTGCGGGACTTCCTTCAAAACTGGAAAGTTGACTGCAGCGCTGACGGCCTCGTGCCAATACGTTTTGCGATTTTTCCATTCCATGTGTCTAAAAGTACTGCGCCTGCCACGAAAAAGTGATGCCAGGTCATACGAAGTGCTGCACCTGTCACGCAAAATCATCTTAGCAAACCTACAGATCTGATGCTCCAAAATGCAACCCCTCTCAGGAAATCCGCGCCCTGACCTCCTAACATCTCTGATGAAGAACATGTCTTTTGTAATTGTACTGCACCTGCCACAGAAAATGCATCTTTGCAGATCCTCTTCAAATGTCCCATGCCTGCCATCCTTTCTGGAGATGCCACAAAACCCTCACGTCTTGGTCACTTTTGACAAGGTGCACAATCCCTTGCGCCTGCCACGCGAAACGAGATCTGAATGTCCAAAAGTGGTCCGAACGTGGTGTGTTTTGTGCATTTTCACTTCGAAATGTGCTTCGCGCCACAACGGCGTGCCCTTGTTCGACATCTCAACTTCCAAAAGCGGTCCTAGAATGGTGTGTTTTGTACATTTTGACTTCGAAATGTGCTTCGCGCCACAACGGCGTGCACTGTTTCGACGTCTCAACTTCCAAAAGTGGTCCGAACGTGGTAGTGTGCTTTGTACATTTTGACTTCGGAATGTGCTTCGCGCCACAACGGCGTGCACTTTTTCATCTCTCATCTGGCCAGATGGCTCCGCACCCGCCGCTTTAGCGAGCCTATTTTTCGACCCTCCGGAGCCACAAATCATTGGAAAAACACAGCGTTTCGCGACTTTCCTACCTTTTCGCGCATCTGCATCTTCTTTCTTCTGACTCTTTCTCTTCTATAATCTTCTCTCTTCTACTCTTCTCTTCTCTCTGCCTCTTCCCCATCTCTGCTTTTCATCTGTCCATATTGTCGGAAGTTTGACTTCTAAATTTCCTTCGACAATAAACATCAATAAACACACACACACACCAAAGTAATGCAATATTCATGCGACTGGCCCATGCTACTGTGTCCAGCCTCTTGAAAGTTGCACAAATGGCAGAACCTGCAACTTTCGCCCAGAAGACAGCCTCCCTCCTGCACCAAAACAGCACATGTCCGGACAATACTGGTTGATATTGTTACATTTCTCTTCACCCAGACGCTACTCTTAACACAGCTCAGCTTTTTCCATCTTCAAGCTCTAAAGGTCAGTGACCTGCTAGCTCGCAGGTTTTGCTTTGGTTATAGCTGGTCGCTCCAGCACCAGCCTGCCCAGGCCCGCCTGGGTGGGATCATGTCAGACACTCTGACGTGTATCCATTGGATACGCTCCCAACGCACTGGTCCCCAAAGCACTACAAAAGCTGTATAACCTTTACGAGCGCCAGAAAGGGAAAATCTAAGAGCTGTAAGGGTAGCTCTGATTGAAATCTACAAAAACTTCGCGCAGTGTGCCAGGGATCTTTGGCCCCGAGCCTCGAAATGGGATCAGCCCAATTCGACTTCGACGGTATGTACTCCCAAAAGAGTATGGTCTCGCACGCGAACAGCGCTATGTGGATAAATCTGGAAATCTTTTCAAGGTCTTCTGCATCACTTCTGCCTCGAATCAAGCACATCAGGCTAGCAACGTTGTCTATGAACCAAAAACCTCTGCGTCCTCGAAAGTCGCCGGCTCTCTTGACCAGGGCATGAGCGATCATGAGCATCTCCAGCTGTGTGATCTTCTGCGCCCCTTGGTCAAGCCAGTCGAAGAGCTCATCCGGAAGTGTTGCCACAAATGCTTCCTGAACCTGTTCTCACCTCATCTTGTGCAGCGTCTGATGCCACAACTACCCGAGGCCATGAGCGATTTGTGAGCCAAAATTGCCTTTTAGGCTGGGCTTCCAGGATGGTCAAGATCATGTCAAAGCTTTGGATCAGAGGCTTCGTCATATTGTGTGACCGACCGTATTGATGGTCTTTGGTGGCCCGGAGGCCCCCGCAGCCCACTCGACCAAACATACCATTTTCAGGGAAGTTGAGTAGGCCGTAAAGCTTTGCAGCTTGCGCTGGTGAGAATCTTTGTTCCGCTTTGGCTGTGTCTATGATGCCCTTGGTTTTCGTGAGTAGCCTCTCACGAGCCCAAAAGGTTACACAGTTTGTCCGTTGGATCGTCGCAAAGTCATAGTCCAAACCAAGAAATGTGCCACTTGCAGCAAAGGGTTGCCTCTTGTCGTCGGCGAATGGAGTACCCAGGATGATGTTCAGCTCCTCAAACGCCCACTGCAATGGAGGTCCATTCGAGGTCAGGTCAGTGAGGTGGGCGTCATCAAAGTATATACATGCTTACCAGCGAGCGCAACAGTCTCCTTCCTAAGGCTTCGATCAGCTTGGAGTAGCGGTTGAGACTTGTGACAGCCAGTGGGAGACCAAACAACAGAGAACTGTAGATTTGGAAAGCTGGCTTCTCCCATTCGTGATGCCAAAAGCAAACAACGCATCCGAGCGCTTCTGATGGGGATATCGGGCTCTACTGTCTGTACGCATCTGGCCAATCTTCACCCGCGCCCTGCCAGGCATCCACATTCATCAGCGCGGTCCACTCCGCATCCGAGAAGTGGTTAGCCACCAGGGCAATGTGTTGAGCAGGTCGTAGGGGTGAACACAACACCAATTTGTTGGCGTCATTGGATCGATCAGATTGGCCTCCACGAGCTGCATCGTCGATGACCCTTGCCTGAAGATTGTGTGATGACGTGCCGAGGAATGAGACGATGAGGCTTCCCTTTCGTCGCCCTAAACAGTTGTGCCTCTGTCATAGGGGACGTGCAAAAACCTTTGGATGCATCCACCTCTGACTGCTTCAAGGCGAATGCATCATCTTTCCCCGGCTTCAAGTTCGCCAGAATGGCTGGGTTATGGCTTTCCCAACCTTCCAGAACTTCATCCAACGAAATGATCTCCGCTGGCTGTTCCGGAAATATCCGGTAACCCACCAATAAGGCCGAATGGGTAGGTCACATCTGGCCATGATGTCAACACGATCAGCAAGGCTACAAGGCCTACGTCTCTGTGCTCTGTCACCTTCTTGATGGGTTCTGGTTGAAACTTCCGCAGATGAGAGGTCACTCCTCTCCACCTGCGCTTCAATTCTTTCAAGAACAAAAACCCCACCGCTCGTCTTCGAAACTGCCGGAGTTGGCCTCCGCTGGTTGCCGTGTGCTGCGCCGCAAACTGCAAGTCATAGTCCAGCAGGGGCAATGCCTCAGTTGGTGTTGGTCGCTCCAACAATGCTTCCGCTTGGTTATAGTGCTCGTCCATCGTCAAGCCATATGAAAGGACTGGGGCAGTGCTGCTTTGTGACTGAGAGCTCCTGCTTGCTGCCCCTCGGCCATTCTTTGTCTGAGGCGCACTTGTCTAGTGGCCTCCAAAGGCCCCAGGGGTCCATCCCAGGCTAGGCTCTGCTCTTGCCGCCATTGGAAATAGTCCATGAACACTGAGTCATTGGCGAGGTCTTCAACCATAGGAAACTTAAATCCTTCGAACCAGTCTGGTGGATAGAGCTTGCGAAAACACTGGATGACTTCCTCTTGAGATAGGCTCCAAGCGTGCGCAGGGATGGTGAGTCCTGCTGCCATCCTTCCCAACAGACGCACTTGCAGATGTTTTTGACGTCAGGACCACTCTCGCAAGAGGCTGTGGCTCGTTGGGTCTGAGCGCATCAAACACCATGCCGGCCAACATGTCCGCCTCGCAAAGGCCACCATGCTGGCAGTCGCACACCAGGGTCACTCCCTGCAGCTCCTGCAAGCTATTGCCCAATTTTTCCATCACCAGCGGCACGTCGTGTCCCGGTGTGAACGGAGAGGCCCATTTCGTACGCTTAAGCCTGTGACTGTGATGCCCCTGTCCAACAAGCTGGCCATCGCTGAGGACTTCACTCACCCCGGCCCTCCGGGGTACCCAAGGAGATTGCAAGTGGCGCTATGGCACATTGTCGCATGCTTCTGGGGTCAAAGTCCACCGGAGTGGACACCAGTGCAAGTGGACGGAGTGACCGTCTACCCATCAGCAGAAGAAGCAGAGTATTCTGCCAGTCTTCCTCTGTCGATCGCCATTGCGGTGTCATGGTGGGCGGCCAGAATGGGCTATGCAGTCATGGCGATCCCTAAACTGCCGCTGGTGGAGACGGTAGGCAGACGGAGCCACTAGTCTCGTCATGCATTGCAGGGGCCCCCAAGCCGCGATCTCCTGGATGTTGTGCCGTAGTCTCTGCGCCTTGGCCCGTGCTGAAGCAAAAGCGGAGGCTGAGTACTCCGTGTCTAACCAGAGCCCTGCGGCCAGCATCTCTTGCTCTTGCGGGAGACTCCAATGCAGGCTCCGGGCAGGGTTCTCCTGGAGCCCCCCTCTGCCGCTCTCTGCGGCCTTCTGCAGCCGGCACAACACCCATTTGCAGGCTGCATTGTCTGTATCCACTCTGGCCTGATCTCGAGGCCTCAGGTTGGGGAGGCCCTCTGGAGCGGTCACTCTGCAACGGTTGAGGGGCTTTCCTCCCGTCCGCAAACACCCGGGGAAATTCCCTGGCCCTGGGCTTGGTAGAGCAATCCAATGCAGCTGCGATGAATGCGCATTGGTCCAACTGAGGCTCCAGACTCCGCTGCCTTCTAACATCTGATAGGTCATGAGCTCTGTCCAGCAACCAGTCTACTTGCAAAGTCCTCCAACTGCAAAAGAGAAAGGTTGCGAAAGTGGAGCATTAGGACCACACATGAGATCTGCAAACGATGGAGGCTCGCCTCCCCCTTCCGGGGGCGATGGGGGGAACTCGTACTGCACTAAGGGCCCTCCCCCTGGGCCCTCAGGGGACCCTCAGGCTCTTGTTTTCACCGTACAACCGGCTGCCCCATGGTTCGCCGAGTTGCACGTTCTCTGTCCCCTTGTCACCACTCCACAGCGATGGGCTCCTTCAGGACAAGAAGCCCCCTTGACCTTGCAGTTCCCATTCTGGAAGGCGGCGCAAAGAGTTGCGCCATCCCTCATGGTCTTCGCCACTGCTTTGCCGCTCACCTTCTGCCCCAGCTGAAAGTGTGAGGTGAGCACTTCACCTGCTTGGCTTGGTTGTGAACCTTGGCCTCCATGCTGCGCATCATGACCCGATGAGCGTCCATCGCCTCATATGTCTCTTTCACAACCACTCCCAAACTCCGGGTCGACTCCCGGAACTTGGACACCCACTCGGACCTCTCCCCGGTGTCTTTCATCTGAAGCCATGCCAGGCGCTTTGATGCTGGCAGCTGCATCGTCACCCGCTTGGCCCTGGCAAAGTACTTCATCAGCACGTCCAGGGGTACGGCGACAAACTGTGTGGTGTCGGCTCCCATGACCTCTTCGTCTTTGGCAGGCGGCGCTCCAGTCACTCTGGAGGCACCTGCCAATGCATAGGCCAGCATCCGTGCATAAAGCCTGTCCAAGTAGTGCTCGGCGTCTCGAGGGCCCGCTTCTTCCATGTCGGGTTCTTCTGTGAAGAGCCCCTCGCCCAACTTGCGCTTCTTGTTCGTGGTGAGGAGTTGCCACTGTAGGTTCTTCACCTTCCACACCGACATCACACAAAGCATGCGCTTGTCCAGCTCCCTAGACACTCTAGAGACTGTGGCATCGCTGGGATACTGCTCTGTCGGGAAGCGCAGCTTGTAGCGGACCCAAAAATTCTGCTTGTAGGTCCTGAGCTCCGAGTCATCCAACAGTGTGTCCAAGTCAGTGGCCGATACCTTCGACCTGTCCTGCTCAAAGGTCTTGTAGTACATGGTAACGGCATGCCATGCTCGTCTAAGCCTTGCTGCTTGGATGTTGGTGTCCTCGCCCAGGCTCATCTTGGAGATCCACTTCTCCACCTTGGTCTCGCAGTCGAAGAGGAATCTGAACTCTTCCAAGTCCTGAATCTTTTCCTTGATCAGGGCATCGACTACCGCTCTTTCCAAGGAAAACTGCTCCCCTAACTTCCGAAGACGCTCTTCGGGGGAGCCATTCAAAACCGGGGTAAAAGCCATGATGCTTGACCCACAAGCTGGCCTATGCACAAGGGTATAACCAGATGCCTCAACACGGCGTGGTATGCCCCCTTGCATGGGTTCCAATAACAACTCTTGTTAGCTGAACCCATGAAACCTGCCCCCCTCCTGTCCCTGCCATGACGACCGACACAGACACATGCTCATGCCTACTGTCTGCATGACGTGCTACTCGCATGCAGAGGGGTAAAAATCAAATGAACGTCAACAAAAATCACAACTAGGCGCCTCTCACTTTTCTCTGCAAGCACATGATGTCGATCTTCAGGCTGACATACCGATAGTCCGGTAAAAAGAGCCGCTCTTAGACGTGTCAAAGACAAGAAATCCATGAATTACTGCAGCAAAATGCTGGCTGGTGCCCGCTCTCGGCACACTGAACAAAAAGGTAAAGACCATGCAATGGCTTCGTACTTGTCTGTCGTGATGTCGGGTGAGCTCAACTCCCTGGGGCGACTCTGCCCTTGCTTGTGGGCACAGAGGGTAGACATATTGCCCTCGTTGTCGGTGAGGATGTTCACATGGGACTTCTCGGAGGCTGCCCAAGCTATATACTGCCTCCGGCAAGGGGGGCGGCAGCGTTGTCCTGGCCGTCTTGTGGGGGCAAGGTGCGTCTCGGCCCTGGGTCAAGACTGCGAGAACTCCGGTCTCCCCTGGAGTCCCACAGGAGCCAGATGCACAGGTCTCGCCAGGACCTTGATAGTGCTTCCAGCTGCCGCGAGCAAGACCTCTGCCGTTATATGCGGCTATCCCCAAAGCAACCAAGTGCTCATGCTTCTCCATCAGAGCTGTCCCCACACATGGCGCAGAAGGGCAAGTGGTCCCTGCAGTCGTCACACCAGTGAGTCCCACAGCTCGGGCACTCCAAGAACCTGGGATAGTTGCAGACCACACATAATATGGGTGGAATGAACTCCCCTTCTGCCGCTTCCGCACCCAACAGCATCCGTAGGAATCTCCCAGCCTCGTAGTAAGGGCCCTGCTGGTCTGGCACGAAGAAAACTGGCTCATCCCACAAAGCTGACCCGTGCTGCCACAAACGCCACATGGCAAAGAAGTAGCTCTGTGAGACCCCATCGTCTCCACGAGCCAGCCGATCCGAGAGCTTGGCCACATACTCAGGGATGAAGTCTTGGACGCTGTGCCCAGAGGCATACATTTGGACTGCGACAAGGTCCAAAGTCTCGTGAGGATGGGCATGGTAACGATCCCAGGTGGATGCCACCGAATACCCTTCTTGAGCGAAGACGGCTCTGCGGGTCCATGTCCCAATGAACGGGAACTGGAACCCTCACACCTAGCACATGGTGTCTTGCAGTATGGCATACGGCGGATGGGGGGCATGTCCGGGGATTGCAGCACTGGTGTAGATGGGTCAACTCCCATGTGCACCACTTCGAAGACTGAATCCCAAAGGGTCCGAGCCTCTTCGTCTTTCCCGTCCAACAGCAGCATGTGCACATGCTGGCTGAAGTCCATCCAAGAGCCAGTAGACAGCAGCACCTGGTCCGTGCGCACCGCCACATGGAATCCTTGTAAACTCATGTACCCCTAGCAGTCGCTCTACCAGGAGGTACAAACCAGTGGGGCGATTGTGGTCCCTCCACAAACGTATGAGACCCAAAAAGCAAAAAGATGCTATTTTGGATCAAGACACTTGAGCCAAAATAACATGGTGATTAGAAATGAACAGTGCAAACCCATGCCTTCCAACACCTGATGCACATATATATATATATATATATATTTGTAGTTTACCTGGACATATGTGTTTTTTTTTCGGGATTATCACCTTCTAGATTCTACATTATATGTTTTATCATCGCATCACATTATATTACAAACAACACTGCATGATGCTCTGCAGTGGTTCTATCACATCAATGCGCTTTCGGCAGTAAAAGCAAAAATTGTGTGCACGTGTGCGTCCGTACATACAAACTCAGGGGTCCATCCCAGCTAGTAAGTGTGTAATGGCCATATTTCCAGAGTCAGAAAAGATGGGTTCTAAACCACTTACCAAGTGGGTCCTGCACATCCAAGTATACAAAGATACCATAAGATACCCATACAGGCCCATACACTTACCATACACAAGGGCCACAAGGGCCACAAGGGCCACAACCCGTTCCACTTCCATGCCCTGCGCCGTCCTTCAGGCGAAAAAACCCTCAGAATGGCGGCGGAATGCACTGAGTTTGACTACACCCATGAAAGGCAATGATTCACATGTCATTCACATGTCTGGCCTGTCTGGCAATGTGAAATTCTCAAACATTTCTACCATGGCAATTTGAAATTCCCATTCTTACTGGTAAAGTATGTCTTCAGATTGGTAGAAAAAATGGAAGATTGTCCAACAATGGTGATCCGCCACCGCCCCAAACCATAATGCCCTGCGACGCGCCAACAGTTGGTGTTAGTCAACAGGATTTGTGTGGGCACATGCCTTGCCCCAATATGCCAGAGGACGGTCCCAAAAAAATCCGTCCTGACTGCAATGTCACAAAGGATCTACAATTCGGGCAAGAATGCAATGGAGATGTTTCCTCGACATCTTCGAGAGGAGGAGACGCGAGCAACCATGCTGACCCTGAAGAAGTGCAAGTCCAAGGATGGCATGGGATGTGGACGATGAAAAGGCCTTGAGCCTAGCCCAGCCTAGTGGCACTTGCCCAAGAAGAAAAAGAGAGAGAGAGAGAGACCGGGCGCCTTGCACAACTGGGGCGGAAAACAATAACAATTCAGAGGACCATCAGAGGACAGAGAGCAACAATGGTGAAACTCTGCAACACAAATGATTTATATGTATATATAATTGTGGAAATGACCAGCCACGTGTAGGTTTCGCACCCAGTGTTTGACCCATACCTTGTGCATCTTTTCACCTCCTTCACTTGAACCGGGGCGTTTTGGCAAGGCACGGCACGGCTTGCAGGTGCCCTTCGTGTGTGCATCCAACGTGTTATACACTGACTCAGTCGATTCCTGGTGGCAGCAATGCAATTCCTGATGTGGGAATGTCTCAAAGTGGGGTATAGCACCCAGCCATTTCAATAGGAAACTGATGATTAACCAATGGATTTGGGACCCCATGTTCAAACAAAACCCTCATCTCTCTGCAGAATTCGCCTTGAAAACTTGAAATCCCAGAAGTTGACAGAGCAGTCCTCGCTCTGCCAGCTTTGTTGTCTACTATCCCCAGTGCCAAACTCCGTGCTACCAACCTGCAGGACAGCAAGCCAGGAACAAGTCAAAGTGGGCCAAGCAAACATCCGGAATACAGCAATTTGGAACGCCAGAGAAGCTGACAACTATACCACCAGAGTATTGACCCATCCCCAATACCGGCCTCATCATCGGAGTCTTTGCTGGAATACGGAATCGGTGTCGCAGTCAAGTTACCGGCTGAAGCGGCTGAAGCGGCTGAAGTCTCATGTGACATGCCGAAGTCTCTTGATCTGCTTGAAGCGGCCTGTCGACACAGGGATCATCAACCTTTGGGATTCGCAAAGTACTTTGGGATCATCCTCTGATATGGGCCAGTGACTGAAAAAATTGGTGGTTTTCATGTCCAAAAGTCACCCAAAATTGGGCTGTTTGGTTCTCAAAATAGTCCCAGCCTCAAACTTGCTTGATGCAGGTATCCAGCACGTTGAGCTCGGTCCGCTGCTGATAGGACTCCCAGTTGAACTCTCGTTGGTCTCATCCAGGGAAAACCTGCCTGCCACATTTGGATGAAACATGATAAAACATGATAAAACATGATAAAACATGATAAAACATGATAAAACCATTCATTATCACAGAAAGGGTCCAAAAAATGAAGTACCCCTGAAATCCCATGGTTTAGAAACTCATTTTCCTCATGTTTCAGGTACTTCCAGCTGACAAACTCATTTCCATATGTTCCATTATTCATCTGCGTGTGCCTGAATACTGGAGGGCCTCTGCCTCCTGAAGATTGAGCAACGAGTCCTGAGAATGGTCAGGCTGAAAAGGAGGACGGGGACGACGATGGCCACAAAAAGCGGTGTTGAAAACCCTCTTGCGCATCCTGTAATGCGCGTAATGCAATAGTAAACCATCCCCAATTCTACCATAAATGGGTTGTATGAACCATTATTGCATTACCAATAAGATTCTAAATTTCTTTGTCGATGCTTTTTTGTGGTGCTTCTGCAACCGCAGGTTTTGTTTTTGCGGGCGCTCAGGTTATCACACGTGTGTGGAAATGCGCAGCTTTCGCAAAGAAATGTCTAAAACATGGGTTAGCGATGAGGATAAAAACAATTTTTGTAATTATCAACATGACATATATGACATATATTTATATATACATATGACAGTTAACAAGACAAAAATCACAACAATGATGTCACCGCGAGAGGACGTGTCTTTGTCAGGACAAGCCACTGAGTCGTGGATGTTCAACAATCGAAGACCTCAAATGGACATGGTGAGCTCACCATTCATAGAAGAAAGTGTCCTTGTTACATGGTTTCTACCATGTCTACCATGTTTCTACCATGTTATACCATAATATGATAGGTGTATACATGTGCATACCATAATCTCACAAGAAGTTCACCATTCACTGATGACTATGCAGATTTGGTTGGTTCATGTTGGTTCATTCTTTCCTCCTGTCAGCCCGAGTCCCTCAGGCTGCTCTTCTAAATAAGGCAAGAAGCAAATGTCCGTCCGGACAGACACAATGCTGTCCTGTTGCGCATGTAGCAGTTGGTGACTACATAGAGAAACCAATGGTTGGTTTAAAAAAAAAAGTTCATAAATTGTGATCATCCTCAGTATATTAGCGTAAGAACCAAACAAATCATCAACCAACAGGGGAACAAAAAGCCACTGCTCACTGGTTCCAATGACCCAACTCTTGGAGCTCCCTCGATCTCCTCGGGAGGACTACATTCCGTGTTCCTTGTTGCCTCATTCCTTCGGGACGTCAGTTCATATGGTTACAACGGTTGCAGGATGTTAAAGGGATGATTCCATGCAGACAGGGCGGTAAATCTTCAGGACGGTAAAACAACTGCTGTTAGATGAACCTCGCAAATAACTAAGTGTCCATTTGCACTCAGATAGTGACCATGCTGTATGGGTTTCATGACCATCGCCGTCTTGTCCAGGCAATTGACATGCTGTTCTATGCTTTTCTTCAATAACTGCTCTTGGCAATTCCATTCACTTCCAATTCACTTCCACATCACAGTCCACAGCAGTCCACAGCAGTCCACAGCAGTCCACAGCAGTCCACAGCAGTCCTTCCAGTTTCATCAATTCTCCCTGGTATTATAGGACTGGCCTCGACAGACCTCAGCAGCTGATCATGGAAAGGTGCCTGCCCGGAAGCCATTCCCCACGGGTCGAAGCCAAGTGCCGTCAGGCTGCAGTGGCAAAAGTGAACTCGGACTATGGAGAAATATCCTTAGATGCCAGCGAAATCAGAGGCGGACTTGTTCTCAAAAAGATGCCGAAACAATCTTGTAATACTGTTTGACAGGTGCGGAAGCAAACAAAACAAAAACAAACAAACAAGATAAAAAAAAAACAGCCAAACCGCAAACTGCAGCTGAGAGTCAGATGCTCAGTGCATATTGCAGGTACGGCTTCTGCACTTTGATTCATCCGGAGCATGGCATAATCAAACATATAATTTAGATCATTAGTCATTAGGTTCTGGAACTTGAACCATCAGACCACGGCGATTTGTCTGTCGTACATTTTGCAGGAGGCAACAGCGATGCAATACGATGCAATGCAATGTGCATGGCTTCGTCTCATGAGAAACGGGGGATGAAGTAGCCCCAACAAACATGGTACTTTTTCTTCATGGATTCGAAAGGAAATTATGAAAAAACGATTGGCTTTTGGTGGCCGAATCTCGAGTTTTCGCTGAGGAGAGGGCAAGGAGCTCATCTCAAACTCATTCGACTCAGTAAAGTCTTGGTCATGGAGAGTTTTCTGCTCCTGGAAAAACGGAGAAATTGAACCAGAAACGGATTTGGGGAAAAGGTTTCAAATTCGCTGCTAGGCGGGTCACTCTGGTAGTGATGCAAGATACATGTGGTTGCTTTTTCAACAACTGATGTGCATCCAGCCCAGCCTTGATCCATTGCCTGAAGCTATTGCTGGACGTCACATCGAGCTCTGGGCCAGGGTCGCCAGGTTCCCATGCAGTTCTGAGGGCATATCGATATGCCTCCGACATGCTGGTTTCATGGAAAACCTCCATGAATAAAGTCATCAAATGGATAGAATCCATCGAAAATATCTGAAAATCATGGGAAATGATCCATTAAAGGAATTGAAACACAATTAAATGCATGAAACGAATCGAAATGGGAGAAATTGCTTTGGAAAGTGAGAGCTGGATTTCCGCTGAAGATTCCACCTTGCCTGCTCTGCTCCTTCCAAAAACTCCTGAAGCATGTCACCATGATAAGATTTTGACACCAAATCCAAAGCTTCTAGCCAGAACCATAGCAATCTACCATAATCATGACCATAGCAGTCTACCATAATCATAACCATAGCAATCTACCATAATCATAACCATAGCAATCTACCATATTCATAACCATAGCAATCTACCATAATCATCACCATAGCAATCTACCATAATCATGACCATAGCAGTCTACCATGATCATAACCATAGCAATCTACCATAATCATAACCATAGCAATCTACCATATTCATAACCAAAGCAATCTACCATAATCATAACCATAGCAATCTACCATAATCATAACCATAGCAATCTACCATAATCATAACCATAGCAATCTACCATAATCATAACCATCGTACTCTACAATCTATCAGTCAAAACCATAGCATTCTACCATAATCATACACATAGTAATCTACAATAATCATAACCATAGCAATCTACCATAATCATAACCATAGCAATCTACCATATTCATAAGCATAGTAATCTGCCATAATCATAACCATAGCAATCTATCATAATCATAACCATAGCACTCTACCATAATCATAAGCATAGCACTCTACCATAATCATAACCATAGCGATCTACCATAATCATAAGCATAGCACTCTACCATAATCATAGCCATAGCACTCTACCATAATCATTACCATGGCAATCTAACATATTCATAAGCATAGTAATCTATCATAATCATGACCATAGCAATCTATCATAATCATAACTATAGCACGCTACCATATTCATAAGCATAGTAATCTACAATAATCAAAACCATGGCAATCTACCATAATCATAACCTTAGCAATCTACCATATTCATAAGCATAGTAATCATAACCATGGCACTCTACCATAATCGTATTCATAGCAATCTATCGTAATCATAACCTTAGTAATCTATCACAATCATAAATCATAACCATAGCACTCTACCATAATCATAGCCATAGCACTCTACCATAATCATAACCATAGCACTCTACCATAATCATAACCATAGCAATCTACCATGATCATAACCATAGTAATCTACCATAAGCATAACCATTGTAATCTACCATTATCATAACCATAGCCATAGTAGTCTACCATAATCATGACCATACTAATCTACCATAGTCAACCATGTATATTATCATATGTATGCATATGTTTGCATATCCACAACCAGGTTCCTTTGTTTTTCCCCTCGATTCCTGTCATTTCTAACCTGCTAGCTTCATGATCTTCATTCATTCCAATAACCAGGTAGTTATAGGAGCTATGTAAAACTATAGTTATATCAGTGTCTAAATACCAGGTATACCATAGTAAATTTCCCAGTATAACATCGTTTATAACAGTTTTTAGAGCCAGCAATTATTCACCGTCGTTTCCCGACGCTCGTCTCCTCGGAGGTATTCCAATTTCTCACAATTTGCGGACCATCTCCAGCTGGAAAGTCCATCCCTCGAATCCAGTGGCTCACACGTGTGAAGGCAACCTGGGCCCACTGAGCGCTTGCCAAAGGTTTGCCGGATGCGGTATCCCCAACATGCTTCATTTCCACTATGTAATGGGGATAGAAAGGGATAGATATCTAAACAGCAACTGGATTTGAAGTGCTCCAATCATTGACAAACCCACATTGACACCCCACTTCGCCTCACTGCCTATGGCGGACAAATGGCTAGCACTGGAGAGACCGCCTTCAAGACCGTGGAAGAACGACCTCGATGACTCGATAAAAAAAAGGAGCCAGGTGTTTCCCCATGTTGGATTACCGGGTAGTTGGAAGTTTGGGATGCGAAGTGTCACATTGCCGAGGCTGCTCCACTGTATGAGAAGACTATTTAAGAGCACTGCGCAGCTAATCATCAGTGTCGGATCTGGCTAAAATGCCGATGATTCAGCCGCAGACCAACAGCATCCACAAAGCTAGCTGTCTTGAGGTGTTCGTGCAGCACCACCTTCGTCTAGGGAGCCACTGCAGCTGTTCTGGTGTCCATATTCTCGACAGCATCAAAAGAGTGGGACATCGAGTATGTTATGTATGAATACTATGTGTATATATTATATTATATATATATTATATATATATTATATTATATATATTATATATATTATATATTATATATTATATATATTATATATTATATATATATATTATTGTATATTATATTATATATATATATTATATTTTATATATATATAATATTATATATATATATATTAAATATATATATATATTTAATATATATATATATATTAAATATATATATAATATATATAATATAATATATATATATATATTTACAGTGTGCGTAATCTATAAATGTAATGTACATATTCATATATCTATGTGTCTGTGTTTCTTGTGCTATATGCATATACATATATATATATATGTATCTACATTCATGTATATATAAAGATATAAATTACACCAGTTATTTCATATTATACGTTTACATATCAAACATTATATACACGTGAACTAAAAACCTCTCAACCGCTGCAAATCACACCTCAGGATCCAGTGTACGCGTTGCCCAGCGCCACAGTGGATGCGAGCGCACCATGGCGGCGGGCTTTAGGCATGGATAGGTACAGTTTCTAAAATGGTGTTTATTGGGTTTTCAATGGGATTAACCAACCAAAATGATATTTCACGGGATTTAGATGGATTTAACGGCAATTGGATATAGCGACCAAGATATTTATGATATTTGGGTTTATCTGAAACTTAGGTATACCCCCAAATAAATGGCGGAATATGATGATTAAGCAATGGATTGGGAATATGTACCAAAAAATATCGATTCTCACAGAGAAAACGCTGATAAAGCATGGGGCTTGGGGGTTTGAGACAACCCCAAATGAAGCCTGTGAATTCGCAATCAGACTGTTGGGTAGTAATCAGGGCATCCAACAAGGTAGCTGCTTGCGCCATCAAGCTTGGGTGTTGTCCACTCCCAAAGCAAGATGTTGCCTCAAAAAAAGATAGCCTACCGAGCTGAACATATCAAGTTTTGCTCGAAAGAAAGGGATGGGCGAGAAGTGCTGAGATAAATTCAAAATAATTCAAACATCTATTTCGCATCAAAATTGAAACCGGAACTCCAAAGGCAATGCGCTAGCTCCTACGCTTTTCAACATCTGTCGAGCTGTGTGGAGCTGTGTGGGCTTCACCAAGTGGGAAAATTGATGGTACTCTTGTGAAGCTCAAAGAAGAAACCTGTGTACATATCACATGTCCATTCCAGGGTAGCCGCGTAGCCAGTCAAAAGTATCTTCGCAGCCAGGTGTTTTTGCAATTACCCTGCAGTGAATCAACCTAGACATGGAAAATCCACCATTTACAGATCATTTCCTGGGAATATCATCGATGTTCCAAGGAAATTCATCGATTTTCCGTCTATGTTGGTTTGCCCCAGACTAAATGTGCATTTCTAAAAGTCTGTCGGTCAGCAATTCTCTGTGTCAACTGGTCCTGCCTCGGTCTTGCCAGCACCACTCTCTCCAGTGATAAGCAAAGCATGCCTGCAAAGGAGCGATCTGTGGGATATCAGTCACTGACAACTTAAGATCTTGATTCGCTTCGCATTATTACAAACCCAACAATGCATAAATACTTTGGTGAAAATTGCATCCTACTAAAATAGCGGCAAATTAGGTTTCTATTATTTTGGGAGTTACTATAGCTATGTTTTCTTCATGTTGGGACCGATTGGAGACCACAAAGACACCAATGAGTGTTCATTCTGTCTTGTGGATAAATGAACGATAGTATCACCACTTGCTCCTAGGCATTCCTTTCACAGACAAGTTCAGTCAACGCTTTGAAGCAAATAAAAACTATAAGTCATGTCACAGAAATCAATTCCCCAAGTCTGACAGTGCACTGCTTCGTGGTTGCAGCTCATCCCAAACATCTGTCTGTCGGTTGAGATCATCCTAAACACCAAACACATGGGGCTGCCTTTTGCCAGCAGCCGCTAGCGTCTGTCTCACAACTGCATATAAATGAGGAGCCTTGCAAGTCCAACAAAATGAATGCTGAGGTGTGTCGATTCATATTGATTCAGGATACCTAAACAGCCAATTGTATCTGACTTCACTGTGTTTCAATTTGCTCAGAGAAAGATTTTTCAAGACACACGTTGCAACACCTGAGGCGAATCTCCACCAGTATAACGAGCAGCTACCTCCTCACAGGAACTTGCAACGATTGATTCGCCAAGAGTTCGTTCAAACATGTTCCCTGCAACCCCCTGGTTCGCCCACACTCAAACAACACATCTAAACAATATGATATACTTGTCACCAGAGGATGAATGAAAACACTGGCTATACGCAGGGTTTTAATTTAGGGTTTTGGGTTTTAGGTTTTAGGATTTTAGGGTTTTGGTGTTTGTTGTCTTAGAAAGCAAAAACTTGAACCCTGCGCATGGATTTCAACATTTCATAAGATATGCGGGATTGGCCGCGGGCAAACCTAGGGGTTGCAGCGAACATGTTTAAACTAACAGCATTTCGCGCTGAAACAAAACCAGATGACAAGATCCAAATCAACGACAGCGGATTTGGTGGTTTTCTCCTCATCAAATGCTCCCACATTTGAGTAGGGATTTACGGACACCAGCACATCACCAAGCCAGGTGTAGATTTGCTGCCTTTCGTACCTGAATCAAAACAAAGAGGACTTCAAAGTCTACAAACCTTCAGCATGTGCAAGCGGCAAAATCCCACCTTGCCCACAAGCCACTCAACAGTTCCGCATCACTGAAGTCCTCATACCAAAGAGACTTGGTACCATAATAACTTTGTCGCTTTGCAGCAGATGTTGGTTTGTTTGTATAGATATTCAAGTTTAGGCGTTTAAAAAAAATAAGCCCAAACAATCCTCGAGGCACAGCAAATCAGCTGGATCGCTTGCAATATTGCCTCAGTAAGTGTCTGCTGTCCTTCGGTTTACCTTGAAAGAATAGAAATCCCTGGGATGAGGACTGCTTGAGGGTACGGCAGGTTCACAACCTTATGATGCAATTCGACCTGGATGCAAAGCATTACCAAAACAAATGTGGTCCTCGCATCCACCATGAAACGAATAGCACCGCGCTGATGAAAACATGTTATTTAGACTGGTTGAGGATCACGCCGGATGAATTTTGACGTCGAACTGCTCGGACTGTTTGCGAATGCCCTGAAAATTTGAAAGGTATGAGCACAGGCGTCAAAGAGAATCAACAAATTGTTTGTTCAATCCGAATTTGCATCGGATGTGGGAAGGTTTGAAATCAAAGACACACCCATACCGCGACAATCAAAATCCCAGGTCCAAGCCTTTTGCGGTGTCCAAGAATGATGTCCTGAGCACTTCGTTCATTTGTGTTTGAAATTACATTGTATAAACCAACCAAGCACAATTGCATTCATACCAAATGAGGTGCGATCATTTTGAATGCCCACTGGAAAACCAAGTGGGCAAACCATACAGAAACCTTGAGCCAAGCTGAAACCAAGCAAATTTGCCCCTATTCATGTTGTGACACAAATACTTCGAAGGAACAACAGAAACACTGCCATCATCAGTCCATGTAAAATATTGAAAAAATACAACAGTTCAATGTATACATATTTTTAACCTGTGCTACATTGCCATGAATGGTTAAACGTGTATTACAGTGAAACATGTTTCGTTGGAAACCAATCCTGTCAAAAATATTTTATGTTGTTTTCAACAAAATGTGCGAAATGTCCAATGAACACCATACAACCACAAGAAAATTGATATGAAATATGACAAAACAATTGCCTGAACATATTTGCACCAAAATCAAACCAAATTGGGTAATGTTTAAATGAAAAAAAAATGCCACAATTACTTGATTTTGTGTTCCACGGTCCACCTGTGTTTACCTGAGTGCTTGGCTGCAACACGCCGAGGTGTTTCAAACACATTGACAACCGCTGAAATTATGGAACAGGGGTTTCATTTTTGGTGATGATGGATTTCAAAAGTTGTGGTAGGAATCCGTCCATTTTCAGACAAAAACAATGCGCAATAGTGTTATGTGAATATGCAAATCCTTCATACGGCAATGCAAACGTGAACCAATGTTGTCGTTCAAAGTTATTGAACAACGGTTTTTTGCGCATGTTTGTGTTAAAGGTTTTGAGCATTAAGGGAAAACGTTGTTGATACTAAAATTGGAGCATGACGATCTGCTGCCAATATGCCACTGTCAACTTGCGAGAAAGCAATGCACAAATGGCAATGTCAAGCCAAAGAGTGACGGTGTTATCCTCCACCGCGCAAAATATGGCTAGGGCGCATGTCAGCCTCAATGCATTGGTTTCCCTAGCCTTTGCAAAGCACTCTGTGGTGATGCAAATTTGACACTTTCGGGGTGTTGCACTGAATTTTCGTCTATTCATCATCTTCACCTTCGGAATCTGACAAGCGCTCAGAGATTGCATCATGCTCCAGACTTCCATTCTAAGCTCAGGTCGCTCGTCACAAAGACGGCAAATACCCACCATGACTAATCTGCGTTCCACATTCCTGTACACGGCATGTGAGTGTCCAGCTTCCATGGCATAGTTCAACTTTTCGGTGATCTGCTGAATCAACCAAAAGGCCATGCGCTCAGGACTGTGAGACTGATACGGTGGGGCAACTTCTTCTGGAACAAAAGCGGCAGGAGGGTCAGGTGGCACGAAGCTTTCGGTTGGTGGAAGTTGCGCAACTAATTCGTTTCTCTGCATGTTTTTGATGGTTATTTTGAGGTATTGTGGGGTTGCGACCCCCACCGTGCCCCTGTGGCTGTTGTTTTGTTTTGTTGGGCTCTGGCCCCGTTCCTTTTGTTGTTTTGCCTGTGTGGTTTGTGTTTGGAGGCGAAACGCAAATCTGGGGGATTTGCGGGTCGTCTGGTGATTGATTGGTTACGTTGATCTGGTCTGCCACAGTTAATATCAGCTGTACACTTTGAACTCAAGATGTGTTCAATCTTTGCTTATCTTTCTTTTATACCAATCTCAGGACTGAGGCTCTGAGCTTTATCGGCCGCACTTCGGAAAAAAAACTCTGCGGGTTGCGGTGGCGCTGACTAGGGGTTCAGTCGAGTCATTTGCCTTCTGTTGTCTCCCTTAGTGCTAGCAATCAGTTGTACATTGCAACGGCTCTTTGGTCGTGACGTGCTGTCGCTTGGCCCCAGTTTGCCCCATAAGTAGGTTCTCTGCTGGCTTGGCTTCCGCCTCTCCGTAGCGTGATTCGGTTTGGTTGTCTTCATCATTGCAATGCGTGGCACCAAAGGCAAAGGCCCTGTGTGGGGAGTTTTCCCTCTACACCATGTTGAGCTCGGTGGAAGTGATGCCTTACACGTTCCCGCTGGGATGGTCCTGCATCGGTGGATCTCATTATCTCCGCCCCTGCTTTCCAATTGGACCGTCGATGTGGCTATTTTGTCTGGACGTGTTTTCTACCAATCCCCAGCAGTGTGGTTCTCCGATACAACACTTCAGGAACAGTGGCGAACACTAGACTTCCCCAGCCGACCCTTAAAGAAAAAGTTTCAGGAAAATGAAGAGAATGCCTTTGCTGCGAAGAAAGTGGCGCTGCAGAGGACAGCTGCTGATCGTGAAGAGCACACGCCAGTGACCTTTGCTCTTGAGAACAGTTGGTCCGCAACGCTGCGTGAGGACAAGCGATACTATCACCAATAGATCACTCAGTCTGACATGAGGTTCCCAATGCCCTCCTTCCCTTATGCACGCCAATGATAAGCCCTATTATCATTGTACATCCTATCATCCCATCACCCTGTTTCACCTCTGCCCTGGCCACTTGGCCTGCTCACTTTTCCATTGATTGGCGCTCGGTGGCCCCCCCTGGTTTTTATTTGACTCGGGTGATGACTCGTTTTGCTGCTCTGTCTCGGTGCATGTTGCTCCCTTTGTGTTTCCTGTGGTTCATTTCCGGGTGCAGGCTCCCCGATTTTGCACTTGGCCTGGTTGCCCTCCTTCCTCGGGCTGACTCCTGTTGTCTTCCCCTTCCCCTCTCCTTGCCCTTTGTTTTTTCCCTCCTTTCCTTGTGTGGCGGTCTGGTCTGGCTTTCCCCCCCTCCTTTTTTCCCGAGAGCGCCTGCGAAGGGTTCTTCGTAAACAAGCAGCCGTTGTAATACATCTTCAAACCCTCACATCTGCTGATCTACATCTTCACACCTTCACATCTGCTGATCTACATCTTCACACCTTCACATCTGCTGATCTACATCTTCACACCTTCACATCTGCTGATCTACATCTTCACACCTTCACATCTCACATCTGATCTACATCTTCACACCCTCACATCTGCTGATCTACATCTTCACACCTTCACATCTGCAGATCTACATCTTCACACCTTCACATCTGCAGATCTCCTCTCGCTCTTCTTTCTATCTCTCTCTTAAGGCGGGGGCGGTGCCGCCGGAGCGCCACGAAACGCAACCCTTTCGCACAAAATGGACGTTGGACGTCAAAAACTGAGGTAAAATTGCGATTTTGAAGTATCCATCGCAACCCTTTCGCACGAAATCAACGTTGGACGTCAAAAACTGAGGAAAAATTGCGATTTTACTTTGTCCATCGCAAATATTTCGCACGAAATGGACGTTGGAAGTCAAAAACTGAGGAAAAATTGCGATTTTACTTTGTCCATCGCGACCCTTTCGCACGAAATGGACGTTGGACGTCAAAAACTGCGGAAAAATTGCGATTTTACTTTGTCCATCGCAACCCTTTCGCACGAAATGGACGTTGAACGTCAAAAACTGCGGAAAAATTGCGATTTTACTTTGTCCATCGCGACCCTTTCGCACGAAATGGACGTTGGACGTCAAAAACTGCGGAAAAATTGCGATTTTACTGTCCATCGCAACCCTTTCGCACGAAATGGACGTTGAACGTCAAAAACTGAAGTAAAATTGCGATTTCACGGGCCCGGTCTCTGTGTGTAAAAGGGTCTGTGTGTAAAAGGGTCTGTATGTAAAAGCGTCTGTGTGTAAAAGCGTCTGTGTGTAAAGCGTCTGTGTGTTAAAGTGCCTGTGTGTCAAGGAGTCTGTGTGTAAAAGCTTCTGTGTGTAAAAGCTTCTGTGTGTAAAAGCTTCTGTGTTTAAAAGCTTCTGTGTGTAAAAGTGTCTGTGTGTAAAATGGTCTGTGTGTAAAAGCCTGTGTGTAAAAGCTTCTGTGTGTGAAAGCGTTTGTGTGTAAAGCGTCTGTGTGTAAAAGTGTCTGTGTGTAAAGGAGTCTGTGTGTAAGGGAAGGGAGGGGGAAGGGAAGGGGGAAAGGGAAGGGAAGGGAAGGGAAGGGAAGGGAAAGGGAAAGGGAAGGGAACGGAAGGGAAGGGAAGGGAGGGGGGAAGGGAGGTGGGAAGGGAGGTGGGAAGGGGAAGGGAAGGTGAGGGGAAGGGGAAGCGGGAGGGGAAGCGGGAGGGGGAGAGGGAAGCGGATGGGGAGGGGAAGGGAAAGTGGAACCGGGAACGGGAAGGGGAAGGGAAAGGGAAAGGAAAGCGAAGGGAAGGGGAAGGGAAAGGGAAAGGGAAGGGGAAAAGAAAGGGAAGGGAAGGGAAGGGGAATAGTTACAACTAGTTTGAACTATACTCCCTAACTTGGAGCTTCCGAGAAATAGTTACAACTCCTACAACTAACTCTAACCCTGGGAGGCCCCAGAAATAGTTACAATACTTACAACAAACCTTCTAACCCTGGAGGCCCCAGAAATAGTTACAACTAGTTACAACTAACTCTCTAACCCTGGGAGGCTCCAGAAATAGTTACAACTAGTTAAACAGTTACAACTAACTCTCTAACCCTGGGAGGCCCCAGAAATAGTTACAACTAGTTACAACTAACCCCCTAACCCTGGGAGGCTCCAGAAATAGGTACAACTAGTTACAACTAACTCTCTAACCCTGGGAGGCCCCAGAGATAGTTACAACTAACCCCCTAACCCTGGGAGGCCCCAGAAATAGTTCTGGCTCAAGTAGACATTCCCCTATATGGTTTTATTTATTATTCAAATAAACAAAACAATAAACGCAAGAAACGGAAAACGCAATTGCCGATCACTCGCACTTTATATTAATTCTCTTTTTCGACTGCCAGAATTATTAATTGTCTTTGGATCCATTTGAACATATGTTTTGTGTCCAAATGTTCAGACACCAGACTGATGGTTGTTTTCCGCCATCAAAGAGCCAAAATTTTTGGCCCCATAGTAAAGGAGGAAGAGTGGATTGGAATCGCCAAATACACTCGAAACGCCGTGAAATTCGCAACAAAACTGGTGAGTGAAAATAAGTGAAACGGATGTTCAGCAAATGAGCCACGTGTCTCACAAAAGGTGAGCGAGAAAGAATGTGAAACGGGGGAACTATAACTAGACTGGGTTGAAGTGGAATAAACAAAATATGGTTCCCTCTAATCCCTATGAATATGGTGTGGGTGGGAGGGAAAAACAAAACTTTATTATTCCCTTCAAACAGGGAATGTTCCACTTGAGCCAAATGTAGATACATCATAGGATGAAGTACTACATTCCCAAAACATTAGTGAACAAGTACACTACACGTTCTGGCTCAAGTAGACATTCCCCTATATGGTTTTATTTATTATTCAAATAAACAAAACAATAAACGCAAGAAACGGAAAACGCAAATGCCGATCACTCGCACTTTATATTAATTCTCTTTTTCGACTGCCAGAATTATTAATTGTCTTTGGATCCATTTGAACATATGTTTTGTGTCCAAATGTTCAGACACCAGACTGATGGTTGTTTTCCGCCAATATATCTATCAGGCTGGTGGGATACAAACGCCAATAATTTCCCAGTAAAATGTGTTGGATTCCAGCAGTCGAAAATTTATTATGAAATTGTTTGTGAATACCCAGTCCAGTTTTATGGAAGTTCCCAAGACAAATAGGTTTCTGCCGGGTAAACTGCTACTGAGACTTCAGGATGCCACAGTTGGGAAAGTGAAATCTGAAAACGATTTTGTGGCAAATGATTGAATGGAGGTTCCGTGCTGTCATTCCATCGACTAAGTGCATCTGCTTCCTCATTCCGTTCGCCAGCAATATGGGAGAGGTCAAGTTCCATGCCTGAGAATGTACATAGGAGGGTCAGTTTTTCCAAGAAAAGGTTCATCGGAGATGACATCGAAAATAATTTGTTGCCGCCTGCCTCTGCTCCAGTGTTGTCTGTTAGAGAAGGAATACGCAGGGGATATCGAAATCCCGGCGAGCTGCGACTGAAAATAAAAAGGATTGCAATCTGTGCCAAAGTTTCAAAACAAGCAATACATTTCTGCATCTCCTTTTGAACTGGAATGTCCAGGGCTGAAAAATCTGTGTACGAAAATTTTTCGCTAAACCATACAGTGGTGCCAGAAGGAAAGCGAATGAAGCCACCAATCTGGCAGGTGTCGCCATGAGCGCAAGCATCCGCTGCACATTCTCCTGTCCAAAGTTGTTTAGGACGGAGACATTTCACCAGAGAAATTGATTGTAGCCATGCTAAAAACATATGGAGAATCCGAATAGAGTCAGCGGATAATGTCCTTTTTGCAGAAAGAGGATCTCGAATGCGCAGCCATGTGCGGCGTTCAGATAAATAAATTCGTTGTAAGTCATCCAGTGACGCAACATTCTGATGACGAACTGCCAGGAGTGTACTACCCACAGGAATTCCAGTGCCTGTGGGTGTACTGGTAAATTTCATGTCAGTATCCAAACATTCCATGACGAGTCGCCATTGGCCAGGGTCAATGCTAAAATGGCTTGCAGGAATCTGATAAAGATCTTTATATAGGATGGGCAGCCAGCAGCGCATCAACACGAAGACTTGTGTCACCCAGTTCAAAAGTCCAACCAGTTTCTCCAGTGCTTTCTTTGATGTGCGGGATGACCGTGACAGATGCATCAAAGAAGATCGCAGTTTCTCCAGTTTAGCAGGAGGCAGGGCAATATATCCTGCGGTGACTTCAAACTGCCACCCGATCCATTGTATCCGTGGGCCAAACTCCGATTTTCGCCAGGATATGGGGATATTGAAAATCTGAGCTGCTATGCAAAGTTCACAAGCCATGATGACTGCCACGGATTGAGGAAAGAGGAACAAATAGTCATCAACGTACAAAAATCCAGCGTGTATCCACCACAGCAGGTGGTGGAAGAACCTCAGAATGAAGCTTCCCACACGTGTCCAATGGTATGCGCTGAATGTAGCGCCGAAAGGAGCCACTTTGTAAAAATATATTTTGTTTTCTAGGCTAAAGCCCAATAAGCCGCGCTCGGTCTGTCTGATGACTACGAGCTTGTGGGCAGCCTTGATGTCAAGGGAGAGCCCCACCAAGGGTTCTGTCGTTTCTCTCAAAGGGTAGACGCGCATCACGTCCAGTGCGCTTGGCAATGTCGTCCGCTCCGGAATGGAACACCTGCTGTTTACGCCGCATATGGATGAGTCTACGACTAGGCGAGGTGGACGATGGTCACTCAACGCAAGTCCCAAACGGCCTATTGCAAGCTTGTCGCCAAATTCGGCTTGTGCATCTGCCAGTGTACCAGGGTACTCATAGATCCATCCCTTGTCTATCTCTTGAGAGACAAGGTCTCTCGTGGTGGCGAGGTCAGATTCAGCTGATTGCCAGTTCGTCATGTGAATAGATAAAGGTATGGAATCATCCGATTTATCCATGGCCGCAGGAAAAACTCCTGATGGAGGGATATCTTTTTTGAATACCAGTGGGTGCACCCTCTCGCAGCATATTGAAGAGGGATTTGTCTTTGTCATCCATGATTGTTGATAAGGCTGCCATGATCTCAAGGTGCATGGGTTGATCAGCTCGTATGCTCCAGTCTGCCTGAATGCCATGAGTCATGAGAAATCGTTCCAAAGACGTACGAAATGGAGCCAAATCTTCAGGAGAAAAAGGTGGTTGAGCATCATTATGTTTGAAAAATTTTCGCATCTTGTCCAGCAGCCCGTGTTTGAGGATCAGTTGAACCCAGTCTTGTCGGAGAACCTTCAAACTGTCAGGAGTTGATCGATGGGGGCGGCTCCAATCCGGTTCAGAGGAGAGGCCTCCCCCATCTTCGTAGCTCACTGGAAAATCGTGTGAACCTTTCACAGGAATGCAATGTTGCACAGTGGACAATGTCAAGAGATGTCCGGTCTCGGCTACGCACAAAGGAGAAATTAATTCGGCAATGGCATCACACATCTGAGATGGATATTCAGCTGTTTCACGGCTTTTGAAGGTTCCGTCTGCATATCTGACGCCCGAAATTTGTTCATGAAAGTTTTTGGGATGGGAGCAAACTGATCCTAGGGATTTCAACGCTGGGTAGGAACATGCTAATAACCAACTTTTTTGCCAATTACGAGAGAAAGCACAAGCAGGGAAATTGACCAAAAACAAAGCACAAAATTTGATGAATCTGCGTACAAGTGGTTCCAGCCATGCCATGGAGTTCGTGGGTTGTTCCAGGTGGCAATGTCCGCCAGATGAATAGACCAGTTCTAAGCATAATACACACCGGGTCATTAAGGTGTGGCTCGTCTGAACCCGATCCAGTTGTTCGGGAGTTAGATTGGGGAGCCCCTGCAAATGTTCTGGGGTCCGAAGTGCAGGTGGTCCATTCGCTCGAAGTTTTAACCGGCTGTATTCCCCGCAGTTGGGGGATGCTGCTGCGTAGGCCACACATCCCGATGAGCAAACACGCAATAAAGGTTCATAAAAGGAATTGTCCAGAATGTCCATTTCTTGGCTAATCAATAAATCAACTGGGAAGCAAACGCAGTTTCGTTGCAGCATCGCTGATGTCAAAGGATGACTGGCTCCTGAACATAAGTCTAGAAAAATTCTAGACCCTTGCAAGTGAGAAAAATCCACATTTGAATGAACCTGATGTGGAATCGCATCTAATTGGGGTGAACCTGTGTCCAAGGCTTCGGCCTGAGGAACATATGGAGTTGATGGAGGTGAACGTTCGTCATCCAAGTCAACACTCGTATGATTGGTGAGATCTGTACTGCCATGGTCTTCCACCTCTAGTCAGTGTGGCTGGTGCTGATGAGAGAATGCGCTGTGAGCTTGACCGCACGCTTGTCCATTCGCCAGAGGGTAGGCGCAGAAATGACCAAATTTGCATAGATCGCCTTTGTTGCATTTCCCTGATTGGAATTGCATGCATAGCTGTTGCTTCTTCCCTTGTATGGTCGCTTCGGTAACCCAAGTCGGGCGACCGGACGACTCGCCTTTGGTGTTCTTCCCGAAGGTCTTGGTCTTGCCTTTGCCTTTGCTCTTGCCTTTTGGTGTGGAGCTCACCGATGATGATGGTGCCGATGACACGGGCTTCGATGAAACCTTTGGTCGAGGCTGCAAAAGAGAAGCCGTATCTGCCCGTAACTGGGTGATTTCATGAAGAGCATTGTCTAAGGTGAAGCCCTGGTCCATCACTAGGTCGTGGATTATGCTCCACAGTTGCTTGTCAGCTGCCTGTGCCTCCAAAACATTCGGAGTTCTGAGGCCTGAATCCGAATCCAAGCGCTGGGTCAGAAAGCTCATGAACCGCAGTGAGTAGGCCCGCAAACGTTGGAGGTGGCATGCTCCAACCAATGCCAGTGCAGTGTTGTGGATATCCAGCATGTTGCGAATCGCATTGACTCCCATGCCTGTGTTGTTGATATCCAGGGCCGGTGGTTCGTCCAGCAGGAGCTGATGCAACTGTAGCCCCTCCACACGAGGAACTTTAGGTTTGTGGTAAATCACCATATCATCCATCTTAGACTGCGACATTCTGTAGCGCCAGGGGATCCATGGATATTCCCGTTTGGCATGGTGTTGGTATGCCAGGGATAGGAGCCGAGAACTCGGCATGGTCTCAGGGCTAATCACTTCGGACGGGTAGTCCTCCAGGAATTGCTTCTTAAGCTTCGCAACGGTATTGGCCTGAAGCTTTGGAGCGAAACTCTCCGACCATGATCCCTCAGGAGTGAGCTGAGCCTGTTGAAGCCCCAAGCCTGTGTCACGTTGACTTGAACTCGCCTCTGATTGCAACTGTGTCCATGCAACCTTCAGGTTGGAACGCTGCACCAATGAAATCGGTGTCTGAGAAAGCTGCTCCCAGATTTCATCTGCGAATTCCGATTTGGAATTGACAATCAACGCAAAGTTCTGGGATGTCCATCCCTCCTGAACTAATTGGGAAGACAGTGATGGATCAACACCACATTCTGAAAGGAGATCTTCAAACGATGGGAGTGCCATGGGGTCTCCACAGGAGACAATGGGCTCACGCAAATCAAAGCAGTACAAGTGAAAAATGTTTGTAAACATCTGTCAAATTGGAACGCTCAATGAAAGAAATTAGTTGAAAAATTTGTTGAATCTGTAATCTATGAGGAACTACTGGTGCGTGCATGCACAAGTGCCCAACGCGGTAGCTCCAGCCGGAGCGTAAGTGAAAATTGTGATGAACTGAGGAGTCAGTCATGTGATTATGAATCGCTGTGCAATCAAACCAATCAGTTGAATTGATTGAAACAATCAGAAGTTGTGAACACAACGCAAAGTGGATGTCGTAGTGGAACCTTGAAAATGGTAATGAGTGTAAAATAGTACAAAATATATATATATACAGATTTAGTCCGTGCCTGTCTGAATCTGACGTCAATAAGGCTGGAGCCGCATCACTTCCGTAAATGAAAATCCTGAATGCCTCCAAATGTGCAGTGGA
>CAMXCT020003210.1:0-72968 GCA_947184155.2 Cladocopium goreaui | reverse complement strand
TGCACCAGGCCCAAGCCGCAGCAGTGCAACTGGGCATGTGTGAGTGGTGAAGGGATTTGAATATTAATATATAATATATATATATATATATTATATTATATATATATTATATTATATATATATTATTTCTTGATTTGTTTCTTTATTTTTTGTTTCTTCATTTATGTATTTTTTCATTTATGTAATGTATGTATGTATGTATGTATGTATGTATGTATGTATGTATGTATGTGTGTATGTATGTATGTATGTATGTATGTATGTATGTATGTATGTATGTATGTATGTATGTATGTATGTATGTATGTATGTATAATGTAAATAAATAAGTATATATATATATATAACTATAAACCTCATAATTAAGTTATGGTAATCCCATTCCCCGTTCAGCCCTTCAAGATAAACCCAGAAGCGACGGTTTAGTAGGGGATAAACGCACATATTTGGGACCATACTATCGGTGTGTTTTGTATGCACCGCCGATGAGATTAATAGGGATATTGGGCGGATAAACACAGGCAATTTACTGGGATTGGAGATAATGGAGATACCGTAAGCACATTTGAAGCAAGCTGGCCATCGTTGAGCCAAAGGAGTTGAAAATAGTGGGGAGGAGCGCTAAATGTCCAAGATTCAGGCAATGAGGGTGCCCTCAGTGTGACATCCAACGAGTCATCCCCCCAATCATCACAGGACTGTCAGGAGCGCTCGTAGTCCGGGTGGAACCTTCAATGAGAAACACCCTGGTGTCGATTCGCGTGAACCCAATGTAAATTTGACAACCACAACAAGGAGTGATTTTAGCAAACTACAGTAAACACCTGGTTCTAGTTTCATTCGCATTGTTCATGTTCCATCCAACAAAAGAGATGATGAAAATTGACTTGTGTGTGTTTTTGGCACTACACCGAACCTTTGTCTCATGATGGTGACTTCTTGGAACTCAGCATGATGACACGTGTGTGCTGATTTTGGTAAAACTCCGCGTAGTTTGCAAATACATGTCCATGTCCATCATGTCCATGTTGTTCATGGGTTGAATAGTTGTCCAAGTGGATGTAAAACCTTGTAGTTCGCAGCCGATGCTGCTGGCGCACGCTGCAGGGAATGCCCTGCCGTGGGGGGACCTTTTTTGCAGCTGCGGCGGTCGGTTGATGGTTGCGGTTGCGCCAGATAGTTGCCGGTTTCGCCAGAAATTTACCTTCTGGTTATGACTAACATAGCCATGGTATAGATGGCCCATTTATGGATGGTTTACCTATTAAAAATCGTGATTTTCCATGTCTATGTTAAATAACCAGATGGTAAGCCTCCAAAATAGCCAATTTCAGGGGAACCTTAAGATCACCGACTTATCAATGTTATGTTCAGATGTTTAGGCGCATCATTTTATGCAAAACTTTCCACCAAAAAGGTTTTTTGGGGGGGCATGTGATGTGAAAACACATTAGGCAGTGGGAGCTGTAAGAGCTGCTTCAAACTGGGACTGCGTTGCAAGAGGTGTAGGTTTCAACAAAATACCTATATATATATTCATTGACAAATGCATACGTAGATATTTACAAGAAAATCTAGTATATAATTATATGCCTTACTTAATGATTGTGTCTTTCTTGTGATGATGAACATCCCCAGTCAACAAAGTGGCATGGCAGAATTCCACCCGGATTTTTGGTTTTTGATCAACGAAACCCTTAGATGTTAAGGGCGCATGGTTCATGGCCTTTTCCCGCCCAATCACTGGCTTTGTCATGCAGATTCGCTGCCCTGATTTCAGTTCGAACTCATGGCAATCACTTCCTCAGCAGGATTATTCCAAATGAACATTGGCGGAGCCCAAGCAGCACCTTGGATCATAGTGTTGCTACCGCACTTCAGAAGCAAACATGTGAAGAAACGGACACGTGGTATCAAGTTAATTTCGTCCAATTTCTTCACCAACAGCGCGCTGTTGGTATGATCCCTGCTTGATCCCAAGTGACTCATCTTTTTCTTCCAAAGTATGCCAGCCAAGCTTCCAGCTGGTGCATGGAGTAAAGGTGGCCGCCATGGAGGAGTACCCTCGCGAGGCTGGGCCCGGGGCCAGGTCTATAGGGCTGAAACCATGTTTTTTGCAACATAGGGGAAGCTAGCCACGAAACAAAAGAGACAGGGAAAACCAGGGAAAAGCTATTGGGGATAGATGATGTAGGATTTGAAATGATTTAAATTTCTGTGAGAAAAGGGTGATGACATACAAGAACCAACAAAAAAAGTCAACTCTTTTGAGGATATCTAAGATTGTCCATGGTTTGTTGTGTATTATTTTGCTTTGCTGTCTTATTGGTGGGGAAACTGAATCAATGAGTGATTTCACTCACTTTTGTCAAGGGGTCTCAGCCAAAAACCAGTTTGTTTGGCCAGTATGCCGAATATTCAGCTGGCTGTATCAATGTATATCCCAATGATCCCAAACACACCCCACCATTGCTCAACATTCCTTTTGCTATGTAGCATCAGGTGCACCCTAAACCAACCCGGCATAACCAACCGTTCCAAACTAGAATAATGAGGGGCACACCTTGCAGGTGCAGGGCCATCCCTTGCTCTTGGCATCTCTGGTGGGTGCTACCTCGCTCCATCCGCAGCTCACCGAAGCCTTACACGATGCGGCGGTGAACGCCTGCAAGCAGCGGCGCTTCAAGCGCCTCGGAGGGGCATGAAAAATACCACCAACAGGGTGATTTTAGTGACCCATTTTCAGTGGATAATAACCATATAAAATCATTTAGTAACCCATTAACGGAGGAACATGATGCCATAAATCAGTGGATTTTGAGTACAAAACACAAAACAAACACATCTGAGACTCTGTTGATGAGTGAATTTCATGGGAATATCATGGGGATAAACATATAATGAAATTTAATATGATGTGACCATACTAGACGACGGATGGCCCGAGAGCGTAGAGGAGCAGAGTCTTCTGTTGTTAGTATGGAGACACTATATTACAAGATAATATGATAAAGATGTATTATAGGCAGACGAGAAGAGTAGTATCAAGACAATATATGACTAGTACAAGACAATAGTTTGCATCGTATTTTTGTAAAGTTTTTCATACACAGAACTTTTTACAGACAGACGCTTTTGCACACAGAGACTTTTACACACAGAGACTTTTACACACAGACGCTTTTACACACAGACGATTTTGCACACAGAGACTTTTACACCCAAACACTTTTACACACAGAGACTTTTACACACAGACGATTTTGCATACAGAGACTTTTACACCCAAACACTTTTACACACAGAGATTTTTACACACAGACGATTTTGCATACAGAGACTCTTACACCCAAACACTTTTACACACAGACACTTTTACATACACAGACGCTTTTACACACAGACGCTTTTACACACAGAGGCTTTTACACACACAAGCTTTTGCACACAGACGCTTTTACACACAGACGCTTTTACACACAGACGCTTTTTACACACAGACGATTTTGCATACAGAGACTTTTACACCCAAACACTTTTACACACAGAGACTTTTACATACACAGACGCTTTTACACACAGAAGCTTTTACACACAGACGCTTTTACACACAGACGCTTTTACACACAGACGCTTTTAAACACAGACGCTTTTACACACAGACGCTTTTTACACACAGGCTCTTTTACACACAGACGCTTTTACACACAGAGACTTTTACACACAGACGCTTTTACACACAAGCGCTTTTACACACAGACGCCTTTACACACAGACGCTTTTACACACAGACGCTTTGACACACAGACCCGTTTACACACAGAGGCTTTTGCACACAGAAGCTTTTACACACAGACGCTTTTACACAGAGACGCTTTTACACACAGACGCTTTTACACACAGACGCTTTTACACACAGACGCTTTTACACACAGACGCTTTTACACACAGACGCTTTTACACACAGAGGCTTTTACACACACAAGCTTTTGCACACAGACGCTTTTGCACACAGACGCTTTTACACACAAACACTTTTACACACAAACACTTTTACACACAAACACTTTTACATACAGACGCTTTTGCACACAGACGCTTTGACACACAGATGCTTTTACGCACAGACGCTTTGACACACAGATGCTTTTACACACAGACGCTTTGACACACAGACGCTTTTACACACAGAGGCTTTTACACACAGACGCTTTTACACACAGACGCTTTTACACACAGACGCTTTTACACACAGACGCTTTTACACACAGACGCTTTTACATTCAGACGCTTTTACACACAGACGCTTTTACACACAGACGCTTTTACACGCAGACGCTTTTACACGCAGAAGCTTTTACACACAAACACTTTTACACACAGACGCTTTACACACAGACGCTTTGACACACAGACGCTTTTACAGACAGACGCTTTTACACACAGAGACTTTTACACACAGAGACGCTTTTACACACAGACACTTTTACACACAGACGCTTTTACACACAGACGCTTTTACACACAGACGCTTTTACACACAGACGCTTTTTACACACAGACGCTTTTACACACAGACGCTTTGACACACAGACGCTTTTACACACAGACGCTTTTACACACAGAGACTTTTACACACAGAGACGCTTTTACACACAAACGCTTTGACATACAGACGCTTTTACACACAGACGCTTTTACACACAGAGACTTTTACACACACAGACGCTTTTACACACAGAAGCTTTTACACACAGACGCTTTTACACACACACGCTTTTGCACACAAACGCTTTTGCACACACAGTCTTTTACACACAGACGCTTTTACACACAGACGCTTTTACACACAGACAAGTCCGGCACAGGAAAAATCGCAATTTTTCCTCAGTTTTTGCCGATCGACCCTCATTTCGTGCGAAAGGGTTGCTCCGGGGCAAGTAAAATCGCAATTTTCCTCAGTTTTTGCCGATCGACCTTCATTTCGTGCGAAAAGGTTGCTCCGGGACAAGTCAAATCGCAATTTTTCCTCAGTTTTTGACGATCGACACTCATTTCGTGCGAAAGGGTTGCTCCGGCACAAGTAAAATCGCAATTTTTCCTCAGTTTTTGCCGATCGACCCTCATTTCGTGCGAAAGGGTTGCTCCAGGACAAGTAAAATCGCAACTTTTTCCTCAGTTTTTTGACGATCGACCCTCATTTCGTGCGAAAGGGTTGACGTTTCGTGACTCGCCGCCGGCACCACCCTCGGCCTTAAGAGAGAAAGATAAAGAAGGCGAGAGAGAGAAAAGGGAGAGAGAAAGGAGAGAAGATGTGAAGATGAGCAGATGTGAAGATGAGCAGATGTGAGAGAAGATGTGAAGATGAGCAGATGTGAGAGAAGATGTGAGAGAAGAGAAGATGTGAGAGAAGATGTGAAGATGAGCAGATGTGAAGAGAAGATGTGAGAGAGATGTGAGAGAAGATGTGAAGATGAGCAGATGTGAAGATGAGAAGATGTGAGAGAAGGTGTGAAGATGAGCAGATGTGAAGATGAGCAGATGTGAAGATGAGCAGATGTGAGAGAAGATGTGAGAGAAGATGTGAAGATGAGCAGATGTGAAGATGAGCAGATGCGAGAGAAGATGTGAGAGGAGATGTGAGAGAAGATGTGAGAGAAGATGTGAAGATGAGCAGATGTGAAGATGAGCAGATGTGAGAGAAGATGTGAGAGAAGATATGAAGATGAGCAGATGAGAGAAGATGTGAGAGAAGATGTGAGAGAAGATGTGAAGATGAGCAGATGTGAGAGAAGATGTGAGAGAAGATGTGAAGATGAGCAGATGTGAGAGAAGATGTGAAGATGAGAAGATGTTTTACAGACCCCCACTATTGGAAGAACCCTGCGCTCAGACGCTCTCGGGAACAAAACGGTTTTGAAAACCCTGAAGCAGAGGGATGTTACTGGGATGTTGATGGGAATATAATTGATTTTCCAAGACTATATGAATGATTAATTTGTATAGATGCTGCCCTTTGGCATTAACTGCCACGGTTTGCGAACTTGACAATGGTAATTCATCGAGCTACATGGCCATAGCTATGTTAGTTCCTCTATCCCATCCCGTTACATTGGTTGGTTAGTAAATATTCCTATTATGGGCTGAACTAGTCCCTCAATCAGCCAGCTAGAAGACCCTCCAATTGATTTTTCATGGCTCAAGTGAAGGGAAGGAAGATAATCGGATGGTGGCATTTAATCCAATTTTTTGCTGCCTAATCCTGCTATTATGTTGGCAAAATCAGAGTGTTATATGATATGTGTTATTTTGATGGTTCAACATGTTGTTTAATCTCCAATTCTTGTTCTGGTTCGTGGTTTTCAAGATTTCTTGATCTTCAACCCTATGTGGGAGGATGATACAAACCTACTTTTCTCCAAAACATTTGTGTGGCTAGAAGTCACCAGCCAGTTCTGAATCTTTTTCTCAGCTCCAGCGCCAGGTACCTCAGTAGCAGCTATGACATGCGGATTTTGCCTGCCAAGCGCGGTGGGCGCGACAGTCCTAACTATCGCTGGGAGGGCGTTTTGAAGCGCAGTTGGTTGGAGAAAATGTGCCTGGGCGGTGATAGCCATGAGAATCCTGATCCTTACGTAGTTGTTTATTAATAGAAGGGATACCTGAGTAAAGGATACCTTATAATAGAAAGAAAGGTATCATAGAAATCCTTATCCGTACCGTACCTGTTATTGTTGATGTTTCATGCTCCCGTTGGATGTTTATGTAGTTGAAGGGGCCCTGAAGGGGTGCAATGTAGATGGCAAATGAACATATATTGAACTCATTGTTGAATAATAATTACGGGTTGCCATTAACTCCTTCCCACTATATAATTAGTGTCAGTTAAGACATGAGTCATAATCGCAATCCAATGATTACGATTATTCAGTAAGTATACCATGAAGGTTATATTATTGCAAAGCTTCTAATGTTTTTTTTGTTTTTGTTTGCCGTAGTCCAAACAGAAAGTTATACCACTATATCGTACTATCTATGGCTATCAGTGGGATCTACTCTCATACTATACCCAAATACTATATTCATCTATATTCTAGGAATCCAAATGGATCCAAATAGTCCTCAAATAAATTAGTCCAAATAGTCCAAATAGTGACTCGGTAGTCCAAATACAAGTAGTCTAAGATAGCTATTGAACATGACCCATTTGGTTCTATGAATCACCTCTAAAACTTGGCGATGTTCCAGTTCGCAAACTGTTGGCACCCGAGGCTACAATACTTATGCGGAACCCACCTTGCTTATCGCTGTTTGTTGGTTAAATCACGGTGTAAGCACCATTAAATTCATGGAAAACTTTTGGTAATTTCACATATAGCTATGTAAAATCACCATGTTGAGTACTTAGTTATCTATAAATTTGCAATTGTTTTCATCTATGCACCAAATTACCAGAGGGATTCCAGAGGGTATATCACCATTAATATTCCTATTATTTATCTATATATATATATATATTTATACTTATATTCCTCATGAAATCCGCATGAATCCCCAGGAAATCCCAGCATGATTCCCTATCATATCTGTTGAACCCAGCATTTTGCTGCGGAAAACATGCCGCCCCTGGCTTTCCTTCGCCCCTGTCACCCAGGTGCGGAAGCATCCCCGCGGTGCTGGTGCTCTGCATCGATTGGTCCCAGGAGCTGAGCCAAGCGGAGCAGGAGCGAGAACTCAATCGCCGTGGTCGGGTGAGATTCAGTGATTATATCAACAGTGTATGATTAAGTAAGTATATTGAATATCAGTTAATAATGCTAAAAAAGAAATGGTTAAGAATGGTACTGCAAACAAATATATATATATATATATATCTTATCTATCCATCCATCCATCCATCTATCTATCTATCTAGCTATTTATGTATATAGCTAATTTAAGTCCAGCTTTAGATGATGATCATTATTGACAATTGACATCAAATACCCTGCTGGAAATCCCACTATAGTCAGTACACATTGTTTGGAATTGGTAATAAACATTGAAACAAAAGGTTCAACCTCTGATTGTCATATGACCATGTATGGATAATGATTCTGGGACATATATTGTAGAACCCCCGTTTGGCTTAAGACTGCTTTTACCGTTTTGGTGCAGGAGGGGGGGGGTATTGGTGCACGGCTGGTGCGCGGAAAAGGAAAATAGGGGCAAGGGTGGGTCTGGGAAGGGAAAAATAGGTGCGGGAGTGGGTTCTTGCCAATCTATGGATCCAGTCAGGATCCCGTCGGCACCCAGTCGGGCACCAATTTTTGCATTTTTGGGCACCGCTTTTGGCCAGTCGGGATCCAGTCGGGATCCAGTCGGGCACCAATGTCGGGAGGCAGCCAAATTCATAAAAAATAGCATTTTTGCAGTGTTTTTGCATGTTTTTGGGTGATTTTGACTGCTTCCCGACAGGTCCAAACGTGGTGCCAAAAATTCGAAAATTGGTGCCCGACTGGATCCCGACTGGATCCCGGCTGGATCCCGACTGGCCAAAAGCGGTGCCCAAAAATGCAAAAATTGGTGCCCGATTGGGTCCAGACTGGGTCCCGACTGGATCCCGACCCGGTTTCTTCAAAAAAACACCTATTTCCTTAAATTTGAGCACCTATTTTTGAAATTTTAGCACCTTGCCGTGCACCACCCCCCCCCCCACCAGTCTTAAGCCAAACACGGGCTTGGCAAGACATATATATATATATATATATACGTAATACATATCTATATACGTAATATATATATATATATATATGTGTGTGTGTTCTTTTGTAAATTATACAAGGTCCAATCAGTATATGGTGGGACCATGTCCTAATGTGCAACCTCTGATGGTTTCCCATCATATTCTTGAGGCGGCCTAATGCATTTGTTTGGTTAGTTAGTTCAGTTAGTTTGTAATGCCAAAATTTGTTAGTTTTAATACATTGGTTTAAGGGAGCATCCGGAGGAAATCAAAGGTTTCGTCATCAAATGTAGGGGGTTCCTGCAGATTTTCCCTTCAACCATGTCTGGGATCGTCGAACCATCATCGTATCCCTATTCTATTCCATTGCACCGCAATTTTTCATGATATTTCATCAGCTTGAAACCATGTTCATGGTAGAACCAGGCATTTTTGGCTGGTGCAATCTCCAAATTTGTCAAGTCCCAATTTTTGGTGCTAATTCATCGCCATTTCCCATAGCCCCATTTCGTGGATTTCCCAGTCAACACGCCATTCAACCAACGCAAAGGAAAACAGGGTGATACTGTCATGCTATATTATATTTTTTGTTATTGGTCAATAAACAACGGTAAAATAATATAATAGACCACAGTTATAACCACAATCCCATGAGATCCCAAATGATTCCATTATATCCCATGATATTCCGAAATAAATCCCAGGCAATCATGGTTGGCTAAATCCCATGAAATCCCAACGAATCCTGCAGGAAGAGTCTCAAGCCTTGCACTATTTGCAGCACGCGCGGCGACAGGCAAAGGACAGGGTCCCAGGGTCGCCGGCGCAGGTCAGAGGTGACGGATGGAGACCTACGAGAAAACCAAAAAGGCGAGGGAAAATGAGTCACATCCATAGGAAATTGTTGGGATTTAATTATGGGATTATTAGGATTTAATGAATCACATCTACGGAAATTATGGGATTTGTTGGGATTTTTCATGGAATCATTGTTATTTACCCATTTTTATAACGGATTGATTATACTATATAGTATGCTATAGTATGATATGAATCTTTATGAACAAAACACAAGAAATATCAAACATTGACATGAAATGCAAATTGAACAATGATTCAATAAACCGCATTAAACCCATGAAGTTTCATCGGACCCAGGGCCTTTCCTTTGGATCCCAGGGGCCTGGCCAGGAGCGGGACTTGCGCCTGGTGCTTTTCGTGGTGCTCCACCCCAAAAGCGCCGACCCGGAGGCGACCGCAGGAGATCCTTCCGGATCCTTCGGCCAGTGGTATGACTCTTTGGTTATCATAGCGAACTGGAAAATCATCACAAAATCATCATTTTTAATAGGTAAAATCAGGTCAATCATGTGTTTTTGCTCTTTATCACCTATGAACCGATCATTTGTTCATAGCTATGTCAAATAAGCACATGGTATAAGTTGGTTAATAAACCCAAGTAGCTGGTTCGATATTACTACCATAAACCATCCTTAAAATAGTGAACTAAATTAATTTGGCTAAGGACTGGTGGCCCCACCCACGTTGTAATAAGTGGCATTATTAATAGTGAATATCCTCAATTTCAGCTCAAATCCAGTGTTGTTAATATGTGTGTTTAGCTTGTATGTTTTTTAGAGAATTGCATGAAGTCTCATATTATATAAGTAATTATCATATTAAGACCGTATTGAACGAATTGTGAATATCTTAAAACTATGAAACCATGTTGAATGAGGAATCCAGTTTCCTCGAAATGCACAAACAACTTTGAGTTACTAGATAGATACATTCCGTTAATTTAAGATAACCGTGGAAAATCACAGAGAGAGAGAGAGAGGGAGAGAGAGAGAGAGAGAGAGAGAGAGCAGGTTAACCATCGAACAAAATGAGCCATGGCTTCCACTCCGCAACCTGGTGAATTACCACAGGATCATGTTTCCCACTTATATCCCCATCATATCCCATTATGCACGAAGGTTTCATAGTTCAGTTACATATACATTTTAGTTGGCTATGGCATCCTCCATTTTCCATAGAAGAAAAAACCTGAGTCCACATTTTCCTGCATGGATTCCCATGGTTTCCCCATGCATTCCCATGGTTTCCCCATGGATTCCCATGGTTTCCCCATGGATTCACATGGTTTCCCCATGGTGGTTTCCCATATTTCTTATAATTTTCTCATATGTTCCCACAGTTTTACATAGTTCTCCAACAGTTTTCCGCCAGTTTCCCATAGTTTTCCCATGATTTTCCAATAGTCGGACGTAAATTGATCTTATAGTTGATGCTGATTCCATTCAATTTCCACTAAACCCTGGGTAAATCTTCCACATGTTTGCTGTCATGTTGGCCGCCAGGCAGCCACCCGCAGCTTGCACGAGGGTGCCGGCGGGCTGGTGATGGCCATGGGTCTGGAAGACCTGAAAGCCAAGGCGGGGATGAAACTTACGGCGGTATCATTTGGTTTAATATGGTTTAATTATATGTTTAGATGGGATTATATGTGTGTTCATCTCGTTTCATATTCTTTTGGTGATGTAGATTGGATTCGGCCATCAAGAAATAGGGATTGTTTATGAAATTTAAATGATTATTATTATGGTAGTTTAGTGTGGCTTTACCATGTGTCTGATAATTGGATATGATTGGGATGTTAATAAAGACATGGTGTCCGTGGGAATTTCAGACCCTAAAATGGAGCTACTGTACCATATTTTTGGCCATGTTTAGTGTGGATATTCTGATATTTCCTTACGTAGCCCTTACATAGGCGTTATATATGGTTGGTACCTCCAATCTAGCTTTCTGAAACGGTCATTGAATATGGTTTAATGATGATTAATATGGTTTACTACGGAAAACATGTGTTTTACTGTGGTTTAATTTGAAGCAGTAAAATTTGATGTTACTGGGATTTCATGGACTTTAATGGGGTTTAACGGTTTAACCATCAACAAGTAGAGATTTAATGTGGTTTTATGATGCTATAGTGACCAAAAATGTGAATTTAGTCGGCTTAATGTGGCGTAAAATGCTTTAATTCGTCATTCGTAATGGGCTAAGCGGCTAATCATAAAGTTTTTTAGCAGCACTACCCTATTCTTAAAACAAAGTAGCTATTTTGCGAACAAAGAAGCCATGGCCGAGTCTTTGGATCGATCACTTCCTATTGATTTCGATGATGATTTCCAGGGGTCCACCGGAGGCGCCCAGTCTGGAAAGATTGATCTACCAGAACGCCATATCCTTCTACGCAGATGAGGCGGGGGACTTGGGACTTCCCCAACGGGCCGGGGCCACGTTTGGAGTCCCCACCGTTTTCTGAATTCCGATGGGTTGGTGAAACGCAAAGAGTTGGTGGGTGCTGTTTTCCGTAATGGCCAGCGTAACTATTGTGATCTCCTGTGTATGATATGGTATGAGGAAATGTGTCACTGAAAGTCGTGAACGGTGGTTCAAGAGTGGTGATTCCCCCCCCAGTTTTTTCTTCGAAGTTTTTGATGGAAAATAGTATGGTCAGATGGTCATTTATCCCCTTTCATGTGGTTGAAGCAATAATACACCGTCCCACCTTCACCATAAATGGGTGGTATAAACCATCAACAATCAACAATGGGATTGTTTATTATTGTTTTAACGACATTACATCGATTGCATCTACCATATTTTGAGCGCCAACTTTGCAGGACATGATATCAGAAATCCCCATTGTAGTGGCGGGTTTGCTTATTTGTTCATAGCCGACGGGATAAACTTATATCTTTACCTTCCATGACATTCTTGTCAGTCTCTCAACATGTATACGACATAACGTGGCAATCTCATTCTTGAGGCCCTTTTGGACCTGGCAGTGGAAGCATTCATATTCAAATGATTTTATTCCCTTCAACAAGGTGGAATTCCCAGCCTGCCAGGTTAGATGGTTACCAGGCAGTATCCAAAGTTGTTTGTAGATCCCGTAGACGGGCCATGGTTGCAACCCATTGGGGACATGACCCAGTTACCCTAGGGGAAAACCCGCCAGAAATGTAGATTCTTTTCCTGGGGAAACCCATGGATTTCCAAATTGTTGTGCTACGCTACTAGAGGCTGACCAGTTCACCTCAAGGTGGTGCTATAAACTAAGCCTTCCCTAACTAACGAACTAACGGTCTGGGGCGCCTACGAAAAAAAGTACATATCCCATGCTATCCTCAAGACATGGTGACATGATTAAATTGATAAAATGTCCCTTTTCCTTGTTTTTTCCCATGCTTAAATCACCATGTTTGTTGGCAAAGGAGAAGCGTCTGCGCAAGGCGTGGGCGCCAAAGGTGCCCAACATGCCGATGCAAGTGGCCATGCAGGTGGGGCATGGCACCCAGAGGCTTTTGGGGATACTTTAAGTCCATGGTCCATAGATATTGTATGGTATATTTAATGGTGTAACTATAATCATAACTTAATAGTGAATAGATGGTGTAATAGATGTTAAATCCATGTTGTTAATATTCCCAATATCGTGTATGGACGACTATAATCACAACTGGGGGGTTATTATGACCTATATGTCCGTGAAGGACTAAGTTTTATGACGGCATGGGGCATGATACTCATCCATCGGATTTATCACGTCTAGAAAAATATGATTTGAAATTTGGAGGTTTCCTACGGAGTACCCCTAAAAATCATCCATTTATATATAGATGCATTTTGAATCAAAAACCACCCAGCTATTGGGAAAAAAAACCATGGCTATAGAGACCCACATTTGGCAGGCTTATCCATTCATCCAGGTGCGTACCAACTTCAAGGTGGCCTTCTTGAACGAGTTCCGGAAGGATGCTCGCGGGGCACTGACGGCCTACGTCAAGGCCTACGAGCTGCTGCTGAAGGCGACGGAAACGGGCAACTGGGGAAACTGGGGAAACCAGAGGATTTGGTGGGCTTAATCGTGATTTTATAGGCTTTTATGGGGTTGATCTTTTTTTTCAATTGGATTTAAAGGGGTTATTTATTTATTTATTTACTTATTTATTTATTCATTTATTTATTTATATGTTAATGGGATTTCATAGGAATTCATTGGATTTCATGGGATTTGTGATGATTCAATGGGATTCAATAGGGCTCATGATAATTCAATGGGATTTAATGGGCCTTATCCTCTGGTACTTTAACTATAGAAGTTGATTTACTGTTTGCAAATTTTGTGATTTCGCATAGCTATATTATTGAATTTACCGGAGGGTATGTAGTTATATATATATATATACTTTGACAATAATCATTAACATGGAGTAGATCGAAACTGATATTTTAACGATATTCCCATTTGAGTGAGGTGTTTTTGTTGACATGTCCATGTTTTATCTACTCCAGGATGATTATTCATATATACATATATATATACACAATAAAGTCCCAACGTGTTGAACAGCAAAATTGTTCAAACATAATTGAAATTAACTTCTGTTTTTTTTGGCAACTATATGTTGATTTAAACACATGGAAACACAGACATATATATATATGATATTATGTATGTAATGCATCAAATAATATAAATAATTGTGTATATATGTATTATAAATATATGTTATATTGTATATAGATTGTCGTTCCATTTCAGGTCATGAGTAATCAATACTTTTAGAATCCATATCAACAAATATGCTTAAACATAATGCCACCAGGCATGTGGATTTAACATGCACGACATTTGGATTTGAATACTCAGAAAGGTGGATTTCATTGAATTATGGAAGCAACATATCCAGACGAAGTTTTTAATGCGTATGTTGAATCTGAACCAGCACACATGGTGATGTTTACCCTCTGTTAATTTAACATACTATTGAACATCACCATTTTTCATGGGAAAAAATCACTATAAATGGTGATTTTCCATAGTTATGTTACATTACCAGGAAAATTAACTATGAAAAATTGTGATTTTCCATAGTTATGTTAAATTACCAGGAAAATTCACTATGAAAAATGGTGATTTTCCATAGTTATGTTAAATTACCAGGAAGATTCACTATGAGAAAATGGTGATTTTCCATAGTTATGTTAAATTACCAGGAAAATTCACTATGAAAAATGGTGCTTTTCCATAGTTATGTTAAATTACCAGGAAAATTCACTATGAAAAATGGTGATTTTCCATAGTTATGTTAAATTACCAGGAAGATTCACTATGAGAAAATGGTGATTTTCCATAGTTACTGTATGTTAAATTACCAGAGGGTAAACATCAAGACTTGCCGGTGAATCTTGGAGGACTCAGCCGGTAGGATGCCTTCATGGTCCCAAGAGTCCATGTTTTTTCACCCCGCGCTATAACAATTGGTATACACATGGATTTGGGGTTTAGGGTTTCCCCAGTTTCCCGGTTTTGGGCAGCGATTTGGGTTTCGAGTGACCCGCGGTCACTCGCCACTGGAGCATACACCAAGTCCTCCAACACCCAATAGCATGACGATCTTTAGTCGTGTCAAGGGGTATGGTCTTTCTTGGGGTCTGTTGGACTTTCTGAGGCTCTCATTGTAATTACTGGTTGTATGGGTTAGTTCATAATCATTAATTAATCCCCAAGTCAGGTAACATAACTCCTTACCTGAAAACCAATCAACAAGGGTATTTAACATAGTTGTGGACAATGACGGATTTATAGATGGCTGATGATGATTTGCATTGATTTACCCATTATAGATAGTGATTTCCCACTTATGAATGATTTTTCAATGGTTTAATTAACCCATCTAAGTGATTTACATTTCCATTAACCAATGATTTTCCACGGCTCACACGGGATAGCTCTTAAGAGGAGTCCGAGCTCATGGACTTTCTCGAGCGGATGGACCTTTGCAACCACATTGCGCTGAGGAGTGAGGGGGCGGAGGGGCGGAGGTCTAAGAACAATACCCGGCCTGGTAAACGTTTACAGTTTGCGAACTGGAAAATCACCATTTTTAATAGGTAAATCAACTCTAAATAGGTCATTTTCAATAGCTATGTTAGTTTACCACAGGGTAACTCCGAGTAATGTCTACAACATATTCCCAAAAATGATTGGTTATAAATTATTCCCAATAAACAAAACTAGTCCCAATTCTAATGATTTGCCCATTATCTTGAGCAATCAAGATCCCAACTTATTGGTACGTGAAGTTTACTGTACTTCCCCACGCTTCAGCTGTAAAGATGGCAGTTTCATGTGATTCGTCCAGTTGGCTGGAATGCCTGTGCTTTGCCCCAAAACTGTCAGCATCGCAACAGGTTGACTATATACATGACCATATACATACACTAGATATATATATATATAGATATAGATAGATATATATATAGATATATATATATAGAGAATACACGCATGTTCACACACTGCACACACACACATATATATTATATATATAAAGATATAGATATACGGTTTCACATTGTACATTTACCTTTGACATATACACACTGTGAAGGTTACAGCGTGTGTTCGCCCATCATGGCTGAACAAATCCTCCATCGCCTGGAGGATGTACCAGCGCTACTTCTCCTACCATGACGTGGGTGCCGCCGTGCATCACTGCCGGATTCACGTGAACTCCCTGAAGAAGTACTGCTCCGAGAACTCGGAATACGTCTGGCGCAAATGGCATTGGCTCTCCTTGAACCGCGGCAAGCGGGCTGGTGTGGTGCCCCTAAACCCATTCGAAAGCCTGTGTTTGTTGGTTTAAGGCATCTAACTACAGTTGTAATCACTACAGAGATCTATATAGACATACGTAAACCCTGGATCAAATTTTGAACTAACTTAGCTAACAATGGGGCACCACCTTGTAGGTTGACGGGTTGATGGGTTGGATGTAGCTGCGGCTGTCTGAATGGACGTACCTCCAGTCACTTATAGGCCACGAAGGAGTCTCGGGTATGATCCATTTGAGGCATGCCTTGTTTTCTTGACACTCAGTATAGTGTTTAGTAATCTCCTATATATATATATAAAAAGCAAGGAGTGGCATAGAATACTACTGCGGCCAGCACTAATGGCATCAATGGCATCAATTGGAATCACCCCAAGATCAGTTGGATGGTCACGCTAATCCCTTTCCCCGTTCATATTAAACACCTCCCAGAAACCACGGTTTGGTACGGAATTTACACATATTTGCAACCAAAAAAATGGGAGGATCCCCAATATGAGATCGCGGTGGAGAGTGGAGAGAGAAATATGAACAGGGGGATGTTTTTTTCCTTTGTGGGGAGCAATCATCAGAATCCTGGCCGTGAACACAGGTTCCATCTTCGTTTTCAGCGGAGCGAAGCATATCATACTTAAGTTGCCCACTCCAAGTGTTTGATGGCATTTGGTGGCTGCATCCATACGTTTGATTGTTAAGAAAACATATTTGTTTTCGTTTCATTCAGTCAATATCTTGCAAACGATAAACAATGTATATCGCAATTCATTCCAGGTTGAGCTTTTACCATTATCAGTCGAGTAGGGTATTGTTTTATGTCAACATATCATGCACACGTTACATACAGCTCTTTTTGCAAATGCATACTCGCATGTCCCAGTCAGTGCCCTCTGGTAAACTAACAGTTTGCGAACTGGAAAATCACCATCTTTAATGGGAAAATCAGCTATAAATGGCCGTTTTCAATAGACTTATAGTGAGTTTTCCCATTGAAAATGGTGATTTTCCATAGCAAACTGTTAGTTTACTAGAGGGTATCCATTGATGGTTTTACTCGTTGATAGACTTGGCGGGTCCCAGGAACCATCAGATCTTCGGTCTCTCGTCGGCACGGACTGGTTTGTAACGTAAAATTCACTTGAAACTACCAGAAATCTAACTGATCAGCGATTTACTCAGTGGTGAAAACTGACATACTAGATGGGGCCCATCGAAGTGGTGCCCCAGTTTTTCTGAATGGCCAAATTTGTAAGCATAACTAGCTTGATTGCCGCGTTTATGGCGATGAAATGACTATAGCTCGATGGGTGAATGAACCAACATGAACCAACAAACATAATCAGGGGGCACCACGTTGCCTGAGTACGACGATTGAAAACAGCAACTGCTGTACCCAGTCAACTGTCAACTAACTCCACGGCCCATCCAAGAATCACCAATAAGAACATCAATTCGCACCGTGGCATCATGAGGGCATCAAATTGGCACGTTGAAATGGGACTCTTCCATTCTGGGCTGCCTCAAAGTGCCATAGATGTGTTGAACAGGGTAGAGGTGTTTTCTTTAAGAAGGTGTTCTCCCATTGGTGAATCATCGATATGGGACATCTACACGAGTATGTGTTCTACCTTTTTGGGCCCTTTGGGGTCCAGTGTTGGGTTTCAATGGGTCTGGGATTGGAACATGATGTAAGGCATTCAAAACTACGAGTAAACATCATATTAAACCCTGGAAGCCTGGAACGCTGGAACTATTACTGCTCTCTGATTGCAAAGTTGGCTTAATTTATCTTTTGTGTCATCTTTATTTAAGCAAATTAATTTTAACATCAAGAGACCATCCATGGAACTTTGGGATCCCTGAAACATCTCCGGCGGTAGCTGAGGTGATTTGTTGGACACGATCATGCAAAGAGTACCCTTGCCCTGCGGCTGAAGTGTCGCAGGGGTCATGTGGCTGTCATCCCCAACTGGATGGGTAGAACTTGATCCTTTAGTTTTTTTACTATGGAAAACCACTGACCAACCAGCAAAAGATAGTGGTTTGATATTTTTCGCGGACTATTTCAGGTTGACCCTGATATGGTTTAGATTTAGATATGGGGATGTGTCAATGAACATCCGTTCCATGTTCGCCGGGGCACTTTTGACTCACAACTCATAGCCATATGCCCCAATGGGCCGGGCATCCATTTATATAAGTGGAGGACTCTGCCATATTCCTGGCCATATGTTGAGGGCATGTTTCCTTACAATGGGTTCAAATGATAGACCTTGTATAGGTTGATTCCCTCCACATGCTGTACGCGGAACTTTCCCAGGACTAGGGCGCAGATGGGATCCGGGAAAACCGTGATGGGGCAGTTGGGTTCGCAAATCTAAACATGTTCGCCATCACAGTCACCAAAGCAGTGCCGCGCACCCGGCATGGTCATTGCGTCCCAAGGTTTTCAGGGCGGACTTCTCATAAAATCAATGACTGAAACCCCGGAAAAAGAACAACCGAGGCTAATCGATATCAGTGACATTTGGCAGTTCCCCGGCTTCCACTTCCAAGCAGCGGCAGTTTATGCACGCCGTTTACGCAGCTTGGCACAACAGAGTCAGCTCGTTAACTGGATAGACCTGGATAGCCTTGAGTTGGACTATGGTACTGTACTAAATGGGAACATATTCTTTAGCAAGCGATCTGAGATTAGCAATTTTCCTACCTGTGATGATGGTCCCAGCTGACTACCATTGTCCAGATCAACTGTGTTGGGATTTTGGGTCTGTCATTCGGGTGGCCCCATTCCCCAATGACTTGACTCATGCCGTGGAGCAAATCCAATGAGAGAACACAACTTGCTACGTTTAATCCCCAAAATGATATCTAGAACTGGACATCATGTATCAGCAGTTTTACGAACTCATGGGCTGATGTCGCAATTCCACTTGTTACATTACTTCATATATATATATATATGTATATATATATATATTTCACAGTATGTATATATATATATATAGATTTATACATTATATAATGTGTACGTTCGATTAGCATGTATATGTTTGTAGCATCATATACCTGAGTTCGATTAGTGTCTAACCACCATTTTACTGGTTCAATACCAAAATTTCATGCGCCTATCTTTGTTGGTTAAGTTACCATTGTCCTTGCTTAGATCCACACCTTTGTTGCTCAATTCCGAATTGTTGCTGGGATATTTCGCATCCAAGGATATCTCCCATTTGTTTGGGTGCATAACATATCCAATTCTGTCCCTAAGTTTGCTGGTCAAGTCACCATTTTGGATACTTAAACCAGCTCCATTTTGTTGGTTAAATCACCAAAATCACTTGGAATCATCATGTTTGAAGCTTGAAATCCCACAAAACCACCATTTTTTATGGTTAAGGCAGCATCTTTCTTGGTGAAATCCTCCATGTCGGCCACTGCCCCGCGCACAGCCCAGGTGAATGGGCCGTGCGTTGCATGGAACCGGGCCATCTGCCCCCAGCGCCAACGGCAGGCGGTGCGGTGCTGCCCTCGGCCTTCCTGGGCCAGGAGGGAAATGCTGCGGATCCGGGGTTCGGAAGCCCCAAGAGTTGAGGATTTTTTGAACGCATCAACAAAGGGGGTTTTGGATCCCTTTGATGGTTTTATTGATGATTTGGATGGGATTGATCCCTTAAAAACTTTATTTCTTGATGGTTAAGGGATCAATCCCATTATTTGGATTTATGCATCAACAAGGGAGATTTAATGGGATCAATCCCATCAAGGATTTGATGGGGGGTTGAGCATCAACAATTAGGGATTTATATAGTTGGATTTAATCTGGGAGCGGTATGGCCGGTATGGGTTCATGGCCAATGATCATAAACCAGTGTGAAAATGGTAAAACTGGTACTATTATGGCAATTCAAATTAGTAGTTCAATATGAGTTGCTATGTTTTAATAGGGATCATCGTGGGATAATGATGGATATTTTATAATGTATTTATCCTGTGGTCATCAAACGTTGGTAGCTGGAAAAAACATCCGTGTTGGATGATTTTCCCATGCAAAGATAGCCATGAATAGTTTGGGGGGAAACCCCACCTAGCCATGTTGGATCACTGGAGGGCAACCATGCGGAAACTTGATTTACTTGGCTGCCACTGGTTAAGACACACTACTCAAGACACACCCTAAAATCAAATGCCCAAAGTTTATGTACCATTTTTAACTAGTGAAAATTCACCACTGCTTCAACCCATCGTTCTCTTCTTTGCATCATGCTTATCCAAGATTATGGAAAGTGGCTGCAACAACACAAAGTTTGACCACTTTGTCCATGAAAAGTGTCAAATACCTTATCATTAGTAGTTGGTACTAATATATGACCATCACTATTCTTTACTGTCCATATACCATAGTAATATAACAACCATAGTAACATAATAACCCTATCATTAGCACTAATGTATATGTAGTATGGATACGCCATAGTCCTATATGATAAGGCAACCATACTACGATGATAAATACTATATAGTGATATCCAATAAATTTGTTTAGTGATATCATGATATAGTATATTTGAAATTATCAGATATTAATAGTAATGATATGGGTAGCACCATTATATGAAAACTTTAGTGAATATGAGGATTCCTTTATTATACCAGCAATGCAATACTTACTATTAATATCATGTAGTATATCCTATTACTATATTACTATTAGCCTATTATACTATTACTGTATTACTATTAGTATAGGAATCCCATTACTATTATTGCTATTGTTAATACGATTATTACTATTAATATGTCCATTGACATATTTGACTATTATTGTTACTATTTGACTAGTTTACTATCACTACTTAGAATATTATCACTACTTACAATATTATCACTACTTATAATATTAGCATGTATCACTCAGAATATACTATTACTAATACAGTAATATTATAATACTTAGTATAGGAATCCCATTACTATTACTATTACTGTTAGTACTATATGGATAATATATCACTCATAATCACAATTCATATGGGTAACCATACCATTATAATAGCTATATCACTGTAATATTACAATACTTATCGCCTATCATATTATAACTGAAGATATTATAAGTGGTATAGCTATTATCCTATCATAGTGGTAAATAATAATAAGTAATAATAGTGGTTATATTATCATTGTTAAATAGTAATAATATTGTAATAATCATGATAATAATGATAATAATGATAGTAACAATCATAAAAACAATAATATTAGTAATACTAATAAAAACTGGATTGTTAATACCACTTACTATATTATTATTGTTATATTATTACTAAATAATCATAATAATAATCACTTATCCTATGGTTATGGTAATTATCGTATAACATTAACCACAACCACAGGTCTAAGGATAAGTCACCATTAATGGTTATAGTGATAATTATTATTATAATTAATTAACCATAGTAACCATAATTATTACATGGTCTTAGTGATATATTAACCATAGCCATTGTAATAATTATCACTAGGGATTCCCTTGGGCCAGACCTGCAGGCAGGGCACCTGGAGCGTCCCACGGAGGTGACCTCGCCCAAGGAGGTGGTGGCCCTGCGCTTGGCCTGGGAACAGGCCACCGGAGACACCGGAGACACCGAAAAACGGGAGCCGGGCCTGGGAAAGGTGGGAAAAACGTGGGAAAAAGGTGGGAAAATGGTGGGAAGGTGGGAAAATGGTGAGTTAGCTGATAAAAATGGTGAGTAGACCAAGAAGAATTGAGGAAAAGGGTCATTTCACCAGCCAACATGGTGATGTAAAAAGCGGCCAACATGCTGATTTCACCGTGAAAATGTGGATTGGCCAAGAAAAACCAATCAAACATTAAACATATGGATTTCACCAAGAAACTTCCGGATTTAACTAGCAATTTCACCAACAAAAAAATGTGATTTTAAACAGCAAACATGATTGAAACGACCTAATATGGTAGGGGGAAAGGTGTGTGTACAAAAAAACACATTGCATGTTTTTTTTAATGTAAGTATTTGATGCGACATATTTCACCAACCATCTTTGTTGAGTAATTATATGAGGAAAGGAAAATACGTGGAGACCTAATCTGGCTGAACTGACCGGATTGATAGTTCAGTAATGGTAGAATCGAGATACATCTGTTAAGCTAGCCAGGAAACACAAGATCAGGGCATAGAAGATAGGAACATGCGCATTGTAGCATTGTATTTCACTAGCAGGCAACCATCGGCAGTGAATGTGATTTCACCAGCAAATAGAGAGTATTTAGCCAACACAAACAATGCTAATCCATTGTGAAATAGGATGCATCCATTAACAACTGCGAACAGAAACACGAGAGAGATGGGAAAAAATATTGGGCACGCTCACAGTCCTCACATGTTTGGTTTGTCATTTCCATCGCACGACTGTGGAAGTTGGCAAAAGCTTAGTGACGGTTAGTGACAATTACCCCATAACTCCTGCATTTCACATTCAAACCTAGTTACTCACCCTGAACTATGAGGTGTTGCTACAGCTAATAGCGCAATGTTTTATTCCATTGCCTTTTGTTGCCTGTTTTTTTTCAATCCTTTCTCCAAACATGAAAACATGAGGAAAACTACACCCAACGGTTGGTCTTTGTTTTCCCCATTGAAATTTGGCGATTTTGGGTCCTGCCCTTGACTGAACAAACCCATATCATATTTTTTGTGGTGTATCCAAAAATTCCCAGTTTATTGCCATTATCGTATGTCCATGTTGATTTTTTGCTCCCATCATATTCCATTCTATTGCCAGTTTTTGTGGTCAAATCCCAATAGCGAGTGACGTCATGCCCATTCTCATTTCCGAATTCAGTGGTGTTAGTTGATACATCATATGTCTATGTTTGCTGGTATGTCACTTAGATCCCTATGCTTCTCCTCATTGCCATTTACGGTTATACCATGTTATACCCCTTAGCCCTCACTTCCGTTCAGTCACACAGGCCCAAAAACACAAAGAACATGCGGAGCGCAGTTTGAAGCTCTTGATTCGAGCGCAAGCTGCTGCCAAAGAACGTCACTTGGATTTGTTGGATCCATGCATGTGTTGAACAATGTTGAAAATATCATACCTTTGGGGATATTAGAAATATATTTTAAAAAATGAATATAGGAACTAGAGACTTAGATCTGAACAAGAAAAACTTGTATAGATTTGAACTCAGTTTTTCTTTTCTGAAATCGGATGGACTCACAAGTTTACCGTGTGTGTATATATATAATATACCTCTAGCAACTCCCCAAGGCATCCAGCAAGTTGAACAAATCCATACTTGATTTACTTGCGATCAAACGTTTTTTTATTTAAATTGTATATCATTTTGTTGCTCAATCTCTTAAAAAGAGTTGAGCAACGCACTTTTGAGTTGAAGAAGTTGTTGTTTCCCAATTATGTTCAATCTGTACCGCTTTAAATAAGAAGTGGTTGTTTTCTCATCCCATACCTAAGGGATTCCAGGCCGCAAGCCCAAACAAGGATTTGGGTAGGATACTGAAACAAGATGAAACAAGCCAAAACTGGGCCCCACTCAGAATCTGACCATTTCAATGGGGTCATGTTCAAATACCCAGTGGTTTTTGTCTGAAAATCATGAAGTTTATTGGAACAGTTTCAAACAAATGTCAAACTCACCACTTCATTGGGTTAGGTCACAGATCACCTTTGATTGTTGATAAATCATTTATTTTGTTGGCGAACATCACCACAACATACATATATACATAATTATATACATACATATATATATATATATGCATATATATATATATACATATATTTAAATATGCATATATTTAAATATGCATATATATATATAACTACCATGCTTAAATCCCTATATATGTCAACATGGTCACCCCCCTGACAGCTTCGACCATAGGCAATCTCAGTTCCTGGATCATCACCTCGCAAATCCGTGTGGCCGAAGCCTATCTCTGCGATCAGAGCAGTAGTCACCAGGAAGCTGCGCGGGACTTGTTTGAGCGTCTGAGGAAACAGTAGCTTGGCTCATTTTCTAGTGTTTTTTTTCGATTTGAATCCACCAAATGAACATTGACCCTTCATGACCCATCCAAATAGGGGGTACCTAAGTTCGTGATTTTCAGGGCCCAATCATGTTAGTTGTTTCCCCTATGCTATAGGAATTTTATTGTTTGTTTATTCAGATTTATGGGAGTTCAATGGTTGCTGATGGTGTCCTGAGTACGTGTTTATTTTTATTTGTTGGCGATCGGTGGTTGGCGGTTTGTATTCTATGTGTAGTTTATTTAATTCATGAACTGATATAACTGATCTAACTATAGTGACGGACAATCACTTAGAACGTAATTTTTTTCCAAAAATTGTTTTTCGTACTTAGAACGTAGCAAAATTTCATCACTTAGAACGTAGGGAAAATTCATCACTTAGAACGTCAAAATATCACTTAGGCCCATTTATCACTTAGAACGTAAACCAACACTTAGAACGTGCTAAGTGATTGTCCGTCGCTATATAAACTATTTTTTCGATTTCAAAATCAATTAAATTTCCTTATATAGCGCAATTAAACATATTGCCAAAAATTGGATTTCGAAGCGGACCCTAATAATAAATTTAGACCCTTAATAAAGCGGCTATTTTTTCGACTTCAAAATCAATTAAATTTCCTTATATAACGCAATTAAAATATTGCCAAAAATTGGATTTCGAAGCGAATCCTAATAATAAATTTAAACCCTTAATAAAAAGACTAGTTTTTTCGATTCAAAATCAATTAAATTTCCTTTTATAACGCAATAAGACTATTGCCAAACACTAGAGTTCGAAGCGGACCCTAATAAATTTAAACCCTTAATAAAACAAAACTATTTTTTTCGATTCAAAACCAATTAAATTTCCTTATATAGCGCAATTGAAATATTGCCACAAATTGGATTTCGATGCGGACCTAAATAATAAATTTAAACCCTTAATAAGAAAAACCGTTTTTTTCGATTTCAAAATCAGGTAAATTTCCTTATAACACAATTAAAATATTGCCAAAAATTGGATTTCGAAGCGGATCCTAATAATAAATTTAAACCCTTAATAAAAAGACTAGTTTTTTCGCTTTCGAAATCAATTGAATTTCCTTTTATAACGCAATTAAAATATTGCAGAAAATTGGAATTCGAAGTGGAATCGAAATTATGTCTAGGTTTCCTATACGGAATTAGCTGCTGAATCCAACACTTAGAACGTCAGAACCCCTAAAAAGCACCAAAAGGTATAGTGTTCCAGAGATAAAAGATCACCAATATTTGCAAATCATATGGGAGGGAAAAACCAAATGGTACGAAATTATGTCTATGTTTCCTCGGAATTAGCTGCTGAATCCAACACTTAGAACGTCAGAACCCCCAAAAAGCACCAAAAGGATCCAAAAGGTAGAGTGTTCCAGAGATAAAAGATCGCCAATGTCAAATCATATGGGAGGGAAAAGCCAAATGGTACGAAATTATGTCTATGTTTCCTACGGAATTAGCTGCTGAATCCAACACTTAGAACGACAGAACCCCCAAAAAGCACCAAAAGGATCCAAAAGGTAGAGTGTTCCAGAGATAAAAGATCGCCAATGTTTGCAAATCATATAGGAGGGAAAAGCCAAATGGTACGAAATTATGTCTGTGTTTCCTACGGAATTAGCTGCTGAATCCAACACTTAGAACGTCAGAACCACCAAAAAGCACCAAAAGGTATAGTGTTCCAGAGGTAAAGACCGCCAAGATTTGCAAATCATATGGGAGGGAAAAGCCAAATGGTACGAAATTATGTCTATGTTTCCTACGGAATTAGCTGCTGAATCCAACACTTAGAACGTCAGAACCCCCAAAAAGCACCAAAAGGTATAATGTTCCAGAGATAAAAGATCGCCAATATTTGCAAATCATATGGGAGGGAAAAGCCAAATGGTACGAAATTATGTCTATGTTTCTTACGGCTTAGAATGTCAGAACCCCCAAAAAGCACCAAAAGGTATAGTGTTCCAGAGATAAAAGATCGCCAAGATTTGCAAATCATATGGGAGGGAAAAGCCAAATAGTACGAAATTATGTCTATGTTTCCTACGGAATTAGCTGCTGAATCCAACACTTAGAACGTCAGAACCCCCAAAAAGCACCAAAAGGTATAGTGTTCCAGAGATAAAAGATCGCCAATATTTGCACATCATATGGGAGGGAAAAGCCAAATGGTACGAAATTATGTCTATGTTTCTTACGGCTTAGAATGTCAGACCCCCCAAAAAGCACCAAAAGGTATAGTGTTCCAGAGATAAAAGATCGCCAATATTTGCAAATCATATGGGAGGGAAAAGCCAAATGGTACGAAATTATGTCTATGTTTCCTACGGAATTAGCTGCTGAATCCAACACTTAGAACGTCAGAACCCCCAAAAGCACCAAAAGGTATAGTGTTTCAGAGATAAAAGATCGCCAATGTTTGCAAATCATATAGGAGGGAAAAGCCAAATGGTACGAAATTATGTCTATGTTTCCTACGGAATTAGCTGCTGAATCCAACACTTAGAACGTCAGAACCCCCAAAAAGCACCAAAAGGTATAGTGTTCAAGAGGTAAAAGATCGCCAATTCAATATTTGCAAATCATATGGGAGGGAAAAGCCAAATGGTACGAAATTATGTCTATGTTTCCTACGGAATTAGCTGCTGAATCCAACACTTAGAACGTCAGAACCCCCAAAAAGCACCAAAAGGATCCAAAAGGTAGAGTGTTCCAGAGATAAAAGATCGCCAATATTTGCAAATCATATGGGAGGGAAAAGCCAAATGGTACGAAATTATGTCTATGTTTCCTACGGAATTAGCTGCTGAATCCAACACTTACAACGTCAGAACCCCCAAAAAGCACCAAAAGGTATAGTGTTCAAGAGATAAAGAACGCCAATATTTGCAAAACATATGGGACAGAAAAACCAAATGGTACGAAATTATGTCTATGTTTCCTACGGAATTAGCTGCTGAATCCAACACTTAGAACGTCAGAACCCCCAAAAAGCACCAAAAGGATCCAAAAGGTATAGTGTTCCAGAGATAAAAGATCGCCAATTCAATATTTGCAAATCATATGGGAGGGAAAAGCCAAATGGTACGAAATTATGTCTATGTTTCCTACGGAATTAGCTGCTGAATCCAACACTTAGAACGTCAGAACCCTCAAAAAGCACCAAAAGGATCCAAAAGGTATAGTATTCCAGAGATAAAAGATCGCCAATGTCAAATCATATAGGAGGGAAAAGCTAAATGGTACGAAATTATGTCTATGTTTCCTACGGAATTAGCTGCTGAATCCACCACTTAGAACGTCAGAACCCCAAGAAGCACCAAAAGGTAGAGTGTTCCAAGAGCTAAAGACCGCCAAGATTGGCAAATCATATGGGAGGGAAAAGCCAAATGGTACGAAATTATGTCTATGTTTCCTACGGAATTAGCTGCTGAATCCAACACTTAGAACGTCAGAACCCCCAAAAGCACCAAAAGGTATAGTGTTTCAGAGATAAAAGATCGCCAATGTTTGCAAATCATATAGGAGGGAAAAGCCAAATGGTACGAAATTATGTCTATGTTTCCTACGGAATTAGCTGCTGAATCCAACACTTAGAACGTCAGAACCCCCAAAAAGCACCAAAAGGATCCAAAAGGTATAGTGTTCCAGAGATAAAAGATCGCCAATTCAATATTTGCAAATCATATGGGAGGGAAAAGCCAAATGGTACGAAATTATGTCTATGTTTCCTACGGAATTAGCTGCTGAATCCAACACTTAGAACGTCAGAACCCCCAAAAAGCACCAAAAGGATCCAAAAGGTATAGTGTTCCAGAGATAAAAGATCGCCAATATTTGCAAATCATATGGGAGGGAAAAGCCAAATGGTACGAAATTATGTCTATGTTTCCTACGGAATTAGCTGCTGAATCCAACACTTAGAACGTCAGAACCCCCAAAAAGCACCAAAAGGATCCAAAAGGTATAGTGTTCCAGAGATAAAAGATCGCCAATATTTGCAAATCATATGGGAGGGAAAAGCCAAATGGTACGAAATTATGTCTATGTTTCCTACGGAATTAGTTCCTGAATCCAACACTTAGAACGACAGAACCCCCAAAAAGCAACAAAAGGATCCAAAAGGTATAGTGTTCCAGAGATAAAAGATCGCCAATGTTTGCAAATCATATAGGAGGGAAAAGCCAAATGGTACGAAATTATGTCTATGTTTCCTACGGCATTAGCTGCTGAATCCAACACTTAGAACATCAGAACTCAGAACCCCCAAAAAGCACCAAAAGGTATAGTGTTCCAGAGATAAAAGATCGCCAATATTTGCACATCATATGGGAGGGAAAAGCCAAATGGTACGAAATTATGTCTATGCTTCCTACGGAATTAGCTGCTGGATCCAACACTTAGAGATAAAAGATTTCACAAGCCTTCCCACTATCATCAGTGACCTAGACACGTTCTAAGTGTTAAATCCCCGGTACGTTCTAAGTGATGAATCTTGATATTTGGACGTTCTAAGTGTATGGTTTTCGACGTTCTAAGTGCAAGGCTTAGAACGTAAAAAAAGCAGTAATATTCAGAATTGTTTTTCCAAAATACGTTCTAAGTGATTGTCCGTCACTATATATTTACTGATTTCTATATTATAGTTATATCAGTTATCATGTTTTATTGTCGTTTTCTTTTCGCAAAATGCGCATGAACTCATTTGTTGAATCATAATGACCTCACAAGAACATCACTGTCGATGATGGTTGGTGGGAATTATTGTTGTCCCAAAACTTACTGTACTGGTGCTTAGCAGGGAATGGATGGGAATGGGGGAATGAGATGATTATTACTAGTGATTATGGATTATTCATGATTATTCCCTGCTAAGCACCAGTAAGTCAATGGTGCATTACAAGTCAACCCAAATCAAACATACGAAATGACCTGAAACATAGCCATGTGCCCAAAGATATTTGCTTCTGGTGATATCACATATATTGTGCGATCATGTCGCTCAAAACAATCCATTATGTTCATCTTTCTTTGGTGCTAGTTTGTTGATGGGAAATGCCTTCATTGGAAAGTGCCGGCTCCTACTTTTTTGGCATGGAGTTTGTTTGTTATTTGAAGTGTCTTGTTCTTGTATGGTATTTGTATGAAATCTTGGGGCCAAAATAGAGTCTTAAATAGAGGATTTCCGTGGACTGTCCAGATCCAAAGCAGTTGGTTCATGTTTTGTGTGGTTCAGACAGTTTGCGCATCGTATTTCCAGGTGTTTTTATTGTCAAGTTGCGTTTTGCAAAGAACATATCCTCAGCTGCTTTCAATATACCCATGTATATATATATATATACATGATATATATATATATATATGTATATATATATATATTTATATATATATGTATGTATACCCGTTCACTTTTGTTATATCACCGTAGTTTTGTTGCTAAGATTGTACAGATGATGATTGTAAGACCCGTATTCCGTATTATAAACGATCACTGGGGATCATCATCGGTTAGATCCCTCTAATATCCCAGAATATTTCATGTTATGTGATATTGATGAACCTTCAAGTTCTAATTTGAAGCAGATATGTTGATATTGTTCAAATTATATATATATATATATATATATGCCCATAACATCTCATTCGAACACCTTTCCAAACACCATTAACCCTCCTACTAGAACCCACAATAATATGAATTGAACTAGATAAATAGCTAAATCCATCCAAATCCCCATTGATAGAATATAGCAACCCTCCGAGAATAAAACATGCCTTGCTGGAAAGCCAACCATTTAGTTCGATTATTTTCCCATTCAAATATCCATTTGCGGGGGGTTCCCAGCCAGCAATTTTTGATTTCCAGATGGCTTATACCCTCTGGCAATTTAACATAGTTATGGAAATTGGCCCGTTTGTAGATGATTCATTTTACAAAAATAGGCATTTTTCATAGCTGTCTTATTATGACCAGTGGACATACTGTTGGTTTTATCCCCATCATATCCCATTGTATCACCTCACAACAGTTGGTTAATCATAACCACTGGATAGTTTATCAGTGTATCAGAATCAATCGCAAGTAATCCCCATTAAACCAACATGTTTTGTGCTGAAGTTATCAGATTATCATTGCTGTGGCCTAAGCCACGGTTATGTTTAACCACTACCAATTATGAGGATATTCCGATATTCAATTTACAGTCCATTATATAACATTATATTATATCGCATCATATCACCATTATACAGCAATTGTTGATTTTTAAATCTCTATTTTGGATGGTTAAACCCAAGATATCCCAACAATTATGGATTGTTGGCAAAGACACCCCAGTCACCATTTTCGGCCCGACTCGACTCATTAATGGTGAGTATTTATCAGCATCAATGGTCACCATTTCCGCACGTTGCACCACCAAAAAATCCAAACCATTACCCTCTGGTAATTTGTTACATAGCTATTGAAAATGGCCATAGAAATAGTGGATCTACCCATGAAGAATGGTGATTTTCCATGGTTATGTTAGTTTACCGGAGGGTATTCCATTAATATGATATATTCTTACTGGTGCTAAACGTAGGGAATGGATGGGAATGGATGGGTTGCTGGGATTATTATTGATAGTGATGACTGGGATCATTCCCGAAAATTCCCTGCGTTCAGCACCAGTAAGTATTATGTAATATTCAATGATATCCCACCATTATTGACATATTGAGACTCATTATGAGGATATGCCATCATTATACCACCATTGGTTCAATATATAATGGAATATCCTCATAATGGAACGTTAATGGAATATTGATGGAATATCCTCATGTTTTTTAATATTAATGCCCTCTGGTAATTTAACGTAGCTATTGGAAATTGCCATTTGTAGCTGATTTACCTATGGAAAAAAACGAGATTTTCCATAGCTATGTTAATTTACCGGGTGGTAATATATGTTAATCTACCGGGTCAGCCCACGAGGCCCAACTCTTCCTGGGCCCCGTTCCAGCGCTTCTTCTTGGAACGTGCGCTGCTCTGCGGCTGCTCGCAGCTGGGTCTTCCCATCCCATCGCTCTGTTCCTCCACCCGGGCCGTGCCGGCCGTTCTGGAGTCCTTGGAAGCAATGCCCAGTGACTGGGTAGAAATTGGGGGATTTACCCGCAGAACCTGTCATCAAATGGCTGGTTTACAGGGAAAATCCCCATAAATGGAAGATTTAATGGGACGATCCCCTTATAAGTGGAGGTTTATAGGCGGAAAAAGTTGTCGAACTAAATGAGGGATTCCTCAGCAAGCCATGTTTGATTGCCGGATGGTATATATTTTTTGCTATAACAACCCAATTGGTTAGGATTGGAGCAGTAAAGCATCGAGATTTAATCATCAAAACTGGGATTGAAGCATCAAGACAGGAGGAACACCCATTGGATACTTCAGAATTTTGATATTTTGCGATCCCTTGTGTTTTTTACGCACCAACTTTATGTTTGCAGGGTATCTAAGACTTGGCCATGGGGACTCAGGCGCGCAAGATATGCAGCACGCATCCATTTTTTTGATCATTTGTTTAATTGATATGTACGTCTTGTTTTGCGCCTGGTCCGGTTGGTTTGTGGATGTTGGTGGGGTCATGTCAACAGATTGTATCCATATATGGAGGACTACATATGCAGCCGATAGGTATATCATACACGTGTTTTTCTCAGTGATATATACATATACACATGTATACACCTACATGCATGAAATTAAACGCATACATGCAATCATATATATATAATATGTGTGTGTAATATTTCTATACATATATTTACCATGATACCACACACACAGACATATATATATATATATACAGATATATATTCACACCATATCATATATCACACCATACGCCACTCGTTAAACGGCGTCTCGTCCCTGGGACTCTCCGTTTTCTGAGGCGATGAGTTGCGGAGCAACTTGGTGCGCGACGCCTTCGAATATTTGGGTCTCAAGGCGGCCCCTGCCTGGAACGACCGGCGTCGCTGGACGGCGCTTGACGCCGCGACGTCTCGGTGGGTTTTTGTTGGTGATTTTAATGGATTTTAGCCATGAGGAAATAGGCTTTTTATGGGATTTTGAGTGATGATATGCTAGTTTACTGTGGTTTTAACATGTTTTATAGGGATAATAATGGGATATTAGTGGGATATTAATGAGACAGAATGTCAATGGGAATTTCAGGACCCTAAAACGGAGCTACTGTACCATTTAAGGCCGGTATATTCCTTCAAATTTAGCCCTTACATTGGCCTTTTTTACTGTAGGTACCTCTGATTTACAGTAGGTTCCTGAAATGGCCATTGAATTTTGCACATTTAATGTTAGATAGATGACAGCATGGATAGATCCTTTTTTGGGAGAAACAAATTGGACATCAACGTCGCCTTGAATCAGGAAAATATAATCCTGTGTGAATTTGAGCCATCAATCGGGAAAATACAAAGTTGCTAAGTTTCCACATGGCGTGTTTACACCCACCAGGCCCTTGCATTTGTTTTCACTTTTACAAGGGAAATTTGGGATTGTTTGAACATATAGTACCTGGAAATATATTTGAAAATAGAGTACCTGGAAATCTATTGTTTTAAGGGCATATTTTTCCTTTAAGCATTACCATACAATCCGGGTATACAACGCGTGTTCAGACACACCCAATTATCGGAATATTGGATATGTTGGTTACTGTATCAACATATTTCCAACTACGCAGCATGTTTTGTTTCTCAACCACCCCCCATGTATTAGTTAAGTTAAATCCCATATGGCTACAGTTGAATGAGCTGTTTTCAGTTTGAGACCTCACAATTTAATTTTATATTGTATGTTTACTTTAGACCAATATGTTCCATTATTTTCCGTCATATGTTGTTTTTGCTCAATGAATTTTTTAATGCTACTACTATTATACGCGTTGAATTAAAGCCTCAATAGCTAGCATTATATATATTCCCCATAATAAATAACTATCATCACCACATTGGCCAAAATCATCCAAGATATCCTATAAGATATACCCATGATATGTTAAGTATCATCATCCCAACATATCTACAATAGTGGCTATACAACTATATATTCCAATATATAACTATCATCATCCCAATGATATTACTGTACCTATATCTACAATACATATCCCAATATCCAAGACTTTGAGCAGATCAAGGTCAAGGGGAGGAACTTCTGGCTCTCATCAAACAAGCCGCTGAGCCGTTGCCAGCAAGGTCCATCGAAATCGTTCCTGGGCCGACGGTTCGTGCTACCTCAGTTCGTTTTGCCAAGTTGGGTTTAGTAGATTTTATTGTGATTTCTGTATAACTTATAACCATCTAAAACTAAAACAACTCGTGATTATCTATCAACTATATGCACGGTTTATAGCAAGGTGAAGCAAGGAGTAGCAAGATTGCTTTGTTTGTGGGCTTCTGCAGATATTGTTCTCAGTTCGGAAGGATGCGAAGCGCATGGGGATGGTTTGCTGCTTCACATGTCTTAAATGTGTGGGTGGTCCCATTGGTCTTATGTTAATTGTGACCACATGGCCAAACTTCAACTGCTTGGAGTTGGGTGATGGTTTCCATCCATCTCACAGTTTGATTTGTCATTTTATTTCCTGCCGTTTTTCTTTGTTTGATTCTGTTTGATGTGCATTGATCATCATATTTCTTGGTTTCTATCCCGGACCCATGCACCAAGTTTTGACACCAACCGCCCCGTGATTCCTTGGAAACTGGCAAAACTACCCAATGATTGAATTGTTTCAAGAGCATTATGGCTCATACTCGACATCGATTTGAACATCCATCGATTTGTCTATCTATATGAATCTTTATGCAACCAAATGCATTCACCCCCAAGCGGCCTAACCGTAACCAACCCCGGTCCATCGCTCGGATCAGCCCATTGAGTAGGTTCGCGCCCCTGGCTTTCTAATTTCAGATTTATTCATGTTTGTTCCATTTGGGGGTTTCCAGCTATACATAGGGGTTCCAGCTATAAATAGAGGTTTCCAGCTATAAATAAAGGTTTCCATTTCATATTTATTCATGTTTGTTTCCATAAATGGGGGTACCCCTATTTAGGAAACCTCTATTTATAGCTGGATCATACCCCATGAAATCAACCACGAAGCGATGCACTTCCTCGCTGACTTAAGCTTATCTCCAGTTTAAATTTCCAATAATTTGCCGTTCAATTCCACCAATGCAATTTTTTACTAAATAGTTGGATCACAATCACCAAAAAACATGTCCACATGATGTTTATATTCATGACTTAGTAGACTCGTGTAAATATCCATGTTTATTTTTGCATGTTAAATAGTTGGATCACAATCACCAAAAAAACATGTCCAAATGATGTTTATATTCATGACTTAGTAGACTCGTGTAAATATCCATGTTTATTTTTGCATGTATATTATGCAATCGTAATCTTTGAAATGGTGTCCATTAAATTATTCAGGTGTAGGACATTTTCCAGCCAACCATGTTTGATGACATCAGAGGGTATTTCTACCAATGACTTGTTTAACCATGAATCGGCATAATTATAATTAGCCATATTTAACCACTACTAACCATTGTAAACAATTATGAACTGTTACTAAGCATTGACGTTCTTTAGTTTTCCCAAATATCACTACTAATTTCACCGTACAAAAGCAATGCAAACTACCATGCATTTGCCATGGTTGATGAGGGTAATCCATTATTAGCGATTATTTTAGCAGGTAAAATAACAACCATTAATCATGATCCATAACTTTTGATTTTGACTAGCCTGAAATGGTAAGATCAACTATTGTCTATCCATAAATTCAATAAATGATTTCCATTATTGACCATTATTAATCATGATTGAGGATTAACCCAAAGTATATTTTCATCATCATTACCCATCATTTTGTTAGCCATCATTATATATAATATAATATTATACACATATACACACAGTTATATATATAACATTTTATTATATATAATAGTAATAATAATAATAATGATGATAATAATAATAATAAATAATAATAATGATCATCATCATCATCATCATCATCATCATCGATACTTATCAACTAGGTATTATCAAAGCCTGCCCCCGATCATCGCCCTTTAATCCAAGGCCTTACCCCGCGGTCGCCTCACCTCAGAGCTGCTGGACGCCTCGTTGACCTTCGCCACTAGCGGCCTGGCCGTGCCGCTGGCGCTCGGCACGGCCGTGGCGCTGGGCGCGGGCGACCTGGAGATGACGCTGGAGATGGGGGAACAAACCTGGGAGGCCCCGGGAAATCCGGGCGAACATGGGGAACATTCATCATGTTTGATGGTGAAATCATGTAATGTTGGTTTTGTTTGATCTCAGAACCTCTGTTGTTTTATTGTTGTTTGATGGTAACATCACATTTTCATTGTATTCAGGCAATAAAAACTTGGGAGACCACCAAGAATAATGATTTTTTAGTAGTATAGTTGGCGTAGAAGAATGGTAAACTGGACAATGGTAAACTGGATAATGGGCTGTATGGAAAATCGCACTAACCAGGAAAACGAATATATAAAGGAATATCGCCTGCAATGCATGGAAATTTTATGACATGTTTAGGTAGGATACAATGTGAACCCATGTTTTCCAAAACCCAATTTGGAAGTCGCAGGTTTCAGGGGACATTCCCGCACTATTAGCGTTGATGCGACCCCAGCCAGGATTCAGCATGTTTGAAGAGTCACCAAGTTCATGATATATTGGCGGTGTATGAGTCAGGGAAGACAACCAATCATTGGTCATTGAGGTTTGACATGCTTGTTGTTCCCCTGTAGCACAATATATATATAATTATATATATTTATATTTTTTTGTGTGGGCCTGTGGCAATATTATATTTAGATCTAGATACATGTTTAAAGATGAAATGATTGTAAACGGTTCCTACTTTTTGCATGTCCAACTTCTCCTAACTTGCACAGATTCAGTTTTTGAAAATTGGAAAAAAGAACCTATGAAAAACAACCCCCATGGAAACCATCAGCACTCATCAGCCAGGCAGGGTCGGATTTCAGATCAACTATAAGCCAGCAATCGTGTTTTTTCCCATGGCCCATCTAAGTGGAATATCCCATGGAATTCCCCATATGGATGCATTGCCATTTGCCAATTGTCGAATACTTTGTGGGGATGTGGTATTACGTCATTTCCCAACCACTAATGGTATACCGGTCTTATTACTATGTTAACAATATGTGCGCACTTAAATTTTAAGATAGGTTGGACGTAAATAGGTGTTACTACTACGAATGAGGGAATTATTGCTATGTTAAAGATATCATGCTCCAAACTACCATTTACCATTGCACATCTTTTCACAGACATCATACCATGACATTCACTAAATCTACCACGGCATTAGCTGGGGATTCAGCGCCTGATGGTATTGTACAACTGGTAATAAGCGATGCAAATTCCAATCATTATTATTCTAATCAACCATTTGGCAATTCTAATCATTATTATATGGTACAACAGGTACCATTATCATTATCAATTGGCAATGCTAATTCCAATCATTATTATTCTAATCATGGTATTACTATTCCAATCAACCATTTACCAATCATTATACCATGCTAGGTCCAACCATCATACCATTCCATGGTGCTGGGAATTCACCAACTAACCAGGTGGTATACTAAATTCCAGTCGTAAGATTGGCCGATGGTTTAGTATATTACCAAACCATATACCATGAATCTTAATCACTTAATTAACCTGAATTAACCATATCTTATATGGTGAATTTACTCAATTTGATAGGGGGTAATTTGGTATATGGTGATCTGAAATTAACTATTTAAATTTAATTAAACCATATATACCAAATTTATTAAATTAAATTAATTGGTGCCAATTGGTGCTATATAATTCACCAGCCATTTACCACCCGCCTTTTCCCGTTGCCAGGTGGGCCAGCCCTTCACTGTCAAGTCGGTCCCCACGTCCGGCTGCGCTCCCGTCCGGCTGCGCTTCACGTGGGCACTGGCGGATGCTGTGGTTTTCGTAGGCGAAGTTCATGGGTTATTCCGTAGTGAAAACTGATGGGAAGATCATAGGCATTTACCCTCTGGTAAACGTTTATATAACCATGGAAAATCACCATGTTTCATAGGTAAATCAACTATAAATGGGCCATTTTTAAGATTTAGTGGGATTTCATGGGATTTAGTTGGATTTCATGGGATTGAACCATCAACAAATAGGGGACCCAGCGTTTTTTTTTTGGTAACTTAGCCATCAAACGTAGAGATTGAAGATGATTGAAACATAAAATATGGTGATTGGAGCATCAACCGTGCTGACTTGGTCATCAAACATACAGGTTTTGCCATCAAAGATCGTGGTACAAAGGGAATCTAATCGTGTTAGTAATCAGAAAAGGAGATACACCATCCAAGATGATTCAAAGGTGACGATTCAACAATGTTGAACCATCAGAATTGATGTTTTTGTTTCCTCATAAAAACGATGACTTTATTTGACAACTGGTGATTCAACCATCAAAAACTGTTGTATAACGGGAAACTATTCCGATACAATGTGATATATACAAAAAGCTGCTCCATAGTTGGCAAAGCGAAACGTTGGGATTCAACCAACCATGTTACGATATTGTGTCGGGATATGTCGGGATAACTTGTCATGTCATGGTGGATCTACAACGTGGTGCCCCAGTTTGTTAGCTAAATTGCTTAATAGTTAGTTTAACGTTAAAACCGTTGAAGTGACAAGAACTTTGACTAATAAAATGACGAGGTCAAAGAGGCTGCTGCTTGGGATATCTTGGGATGGCTATGTTTTTTTCCCCAGAGGGGGTAAACCTTGGAATGGGAATCAATGAAAATAAACCAGAGGAGACTTCGAAAAAAGAACCATGGACCATTGGGTATTCAATGGGATCTATGGATCAATGAACGACAGAAAACAGCTGTGTAGATCTAAACTGTGTTGATATCACCACGACGTCATTTGTCAGAGATGAGAAAGTGAATACTTTTGGGCGAATTATGAGTGATATTTATGGGGATTAATTTATCGGGGCAGTGCTTATGGGTGATAATAAGTATGATCCTTGCAGCTGGGTGAAGCATGATGACTTATCCAGGTAATTTGCAGTTATACCAACCACATAGGTCTTTCTGCATGAATGCGTCATCGTTGTCCTTCTTTGGCAGGCGGGGATCAAAAAGGTTTGAAATTATCCTGTGGTAAATATAGATGACAATTATATAAACGCTTTAAACATTGGCAGTCGACCAGTCGCCTACAACTGGTGATCATCCAAATATTGTTCGGTACAATAATCATTTATACAAGGTGGTGCCTCCCAGTTATAACTTGGTTTGTCACCCCCATTAACTGCAGATGTAATGAATATTATTGTAGCAATACTAATAATATATCAAACACATTCAAAAACCCTAGTCATTGGAGTTATAAACCAACTTCGCTAACTATGCAGCACCACCTTATACCCATGGGGGAATGTTCCAGCCAGCCAAATTTGTTTATCAAAAGGTACCTTCAGTTTTTGAATTGCCGCTGGGAAGATCACAAGCACCACCTGGGACGTTGCCCATTTTCTGCTGCTCGAAGAGCTTGTCTACATAGATGAATGTAAATGCAGGTGTGTAGTGTATAATAAACCAAGTCGTTTGATATAAATATAAACAATTAAACATATATAATCACACACAGAAACACATTTAAAACAACTACATAGATAGATAGATTAACAAAAAAACAAACAAGCAAACAAACAAGCAAACATACATACATACATTCCTCTTCCGTGGTGACAGGCGAAAGTGGCGAAAGTGCTACGTTGCTCGGAGAGCTCAAGCTGCCTGGAACCCATCAGGTCGGCTTGCCTGAGCGGATCCTTTGTCCTTGGGGCTCCCTTGGGCCTCAGTGGAATTTCCGCGCCTGGAACTGGTGAGGAATTGGCCGATGTTTGACGGATGAAATGGGGAAAATTAATTTTGATGAACATATAGAGGTTTGAGTGCTGCACTCCGGCTGGGTATCAGATTCTGTTTTGAAAGCCAAAACAGTAGCAGTTTTCATGTAGAAGATCTCGTTGCAAACCTGTTCTTGTGTTGTCCAATTGTTCGGGGTGTAGTGGATTCATCAGTGGGTAGCTCCTAAGTAAAAAGATTTGGTCACTGGGTTTGGACTGCCAAAGTCGTTCCTTTCTTCTCTTTCTTCTCTTTCTTGGTTCTGCTCATTGCCCGAGACACTGACAAATTTGGTTGCTGTTTCTTTTTCCCTGTTAGCAACTTTGGCACTCAAGGGCAGCTATACCATCCCAAGTTTTACGCACAGGCAAAATTGTCGGGAACCTCGTCATTGAAGGGTGCAAGGTGGTGGCCCAATCTACTGTAATTATTTGGTTGTTATTAACTCATCTAATTATACCTATGAATCCCTAGTTAGTCTAGTAGTATTAGTAGTCAACTTAGCAAGCATATGGGTACCACCTTGTAGAAACCATGGGTTTTCTTTTTTATTGTTCTGCTTGGGAAAAATCGCCTCGAGGCGGGAAACTGAACTCTGAGCTGTTGTTCCCTGTGGATCCGTCCAAAGCCTTGGTTTCAGTGCCCTGGTTGCACCGGTCTCAGCCGACGACCTGCCGAAGCCGTCGTCCAGAAATGGGTGCTGTGAAAACCCTCTGGTTATGACATTCACAGTTTGCCATGGTATAGATGGCCCTAATCGAAATAGATGGTTTACCGTTTTTAAAAATGAGTGGATCTTTCCATGGCGAACTATTAAATAACCAGATGGTATCACTGATTGACTATAGAGATGCATAGTTTGCAAACATCAAGATAAGTTCTCCGAAGATGTAGTTTGCCCCCAATGGGATTATCCCTTCTCCAAACTAACCCACAGCCCGCAGCCATGAAAAACGCACGATCAAACAAAGAAAAAACTGTGAATGTGTGTCACCCCCAACCCTACCGAGTGACAATGAATTTGGTGCAGGGTGGATGTTGGGAACAGCAACACCCAGAATAACCATCCTGTCATGTGGAGTCGTCGTTTGGCCAATGTATATCATCCACACATATATTGGTTAATCTTCCCAGAGTTTGTGAGACGAATTGAATAGCATGTTGTTTTGTTCATTTTGCTTCCCCGTCAGAGCATTTGTTTGAATCAACAGATGGCTAAGCCATGAGCCGGCCACCAACCATTTGCCAAGATTGATCGGTTTTGAATGTGGTATGCGCTGGTTATATGACAATGTGTTTCGTGGTAAAGCGCAAATTTGATTCTTCAGATATCTTCAAATCTGCAAAAAGCATCCCGCTATTGCCGGTCAATATTTGATCAGTATCCAAGCACTGTTCCATGTACATTGGTTTGTTTAATCCAATTCACTAAAGGAGCTGTGTATGTATTATCATGCATTATATAACCCAATTGTCGCTATGTCTAAATGTATATTTTCAATACATGTATATTTAAAAAAATACATTGACATGGCGGTTCATACCGTTTAAGTATGGTATAGCTTTCATATACCATTTCTCACTTTGACCCAGGACACCTTTCTCTTCTTTTTGGCCCTGTCCGGTGCGCCGGTTGCGCCAGCGGCCTCTGAGCTTCGTTTGACGGCCAATGTGCAGGTACACCATCCGTGGACAGGAAACAAGATATACAAGGCTATCATGGGGATAGATTTGGACTATATATTTAGTTCCTATTATATTGTATACATATATATATATATATACGATTCTACGATAGGATATTAATGGAGTAACGGTGAGAGGAATGAGGTTGACCATCAATCATTGCGAGTTGAGCATCAAACACTGGATTTCATCAACAACAAGGGTATAATGGTTCATAGAATGTATATTTCATATGAGGGTATAGTGACCGATTGATTCTGTAACCCTTCACAATACGGATTTAACCCATTGTTCCCGAATATATCCAACTACTCATGAATTGTTGGTGATCCATAGCCCATTCTAGTACGGATAGAAAGGGGGTATCGTAGCATATATATATATGTATGTATGTATGTATGAATGAGTGAATGAATGAATGAATGAATGAACGAACGAATGAATGAATGAATGAATGTATGTGTGTGTGTGCGCGCACTCATCACCACCACACAACCCTAACATCAGCATGATCCATTGCCATTCCAAAGTTGCTAGACCCCCCTTTTTGGGATTCAAAAATGAATGGATGGATCTACATATTTAATGAGGGTTTCTGCGGCAGGTTTTGGTCTTAGGTGTAGGGGGGAACTGGTAGCCATCAAGAATTGGGATGTAAGTGATATAACCAACAAAAAGGGAGGATGTACCATGCTTTATCCGGGAAACAAGAATGTTTCAGAATGTATTCACGAATGTTCCTGAATTGTTGGTGCAAGAACTCCACCTCATATAGGATATATGAAGCACATTGAAACACAAGAAATGCGCATCCAGCCCACAACAATGTTGGCCTTTTGGATCCTTTTGGTACAATGGATGAATCGATTGCTTAAGCTTAATGCTAACATGGCTTTATGTTGAGCAATGAATGGAAAACAGTGCGAGAGTATCTCTACCCAATACCTTTTGGGGAATCAAAGGCGCTAACGGGAAAATCCACCTTTGTGATTGATTTTCCCATTATAATTTCCGTTTATAGAGGATTTGGATGGATTGCCCTTTATTTTTCAATAATTGTCCCATTAAAATGTCCATGTCTAGCAAATTTGCCAGCCGTTTTTGATCACACCCGCGTCACGCGGGCGACCTTGGGACGTCGTTACGTCGTCGTCTCGCAGGTGGAGGAGGGCGACCCTGCGACCGTTCTCCCGGCGCATCCCTTGGAAAGCTCCAAGAGTCCACGGGTCTCGCTGATCTCTGCGGAGTGTGAGCTGATCCCCATAGGCCAGGGTGGAAGGGTCTGGGGCCAGTGCTGAACCATGGGACCAGGTGATTTTCCTATGATCTCTACTGAAGCCCCTAAAATATATATGGAATATGGCATGTGGGAATAGTAACAGATAGATATTAATAGAATATATTGATGTGGTTCATTTTTGAGTCTATTAACTATTAACAGTTTTTGTTAAGCAGTTCTTGTGGATTGTTCCTAAGTCATAGGAGAACCCCCTTGCATCATCTAAGTTATTGATGACCATGACTTAGTACTGAAACAACCACGGTGACTTGAGGATCCCCTGAAAACCCCCAAATCAGAAATTACTATGACCGGCTGGGGTGGTCAAACGTTTATTGTTCTTCAGCCATACGACTGGGATGATTGGTTGAGATGACATGGATATATGTGCGATGGGTTAAAACCACCAACCAGATGACAGTATCTTACAATGTATAACCAGTCTGTAAATGTGCATTTGCAATGAGAAACTAACCAGTCAGCAAATGCACATATAGAATCAGTATTATATAATATACGTATGAGAGAGAATGTTAACAGTAGTAACACTGCTAGTACTTCGAATAGTGATATATATATATAACTTAAGCATGTCATTGACAAAAATAGGAACAATATAATATCACACTGATTGATGCATGTTTGAAGTAGAAAATAGAGAGGGATAGGAATTTGTGTATAGGGATCAATGGCCGTATGCACATCTATGATTCAATGGGAATGATATAGGTAACTTGACCATCACAAATTACGATTTTCTGCAAAATATATACGTTTGTAAATAGCAAACCTGTGCAACGGTTGGACTATCCACTAACCAATGCAGGTACAATGTGATTGAGCCCACTGAATCACACATGCACCACTCCGAGTATTTGGATGTATAGGGTATAATTGAAAACTCTTGTCACATTCCGATAGGCATTTGCAAAATAAAATCTTGAAGAATAGGAAATTACTGAACATAGGGATTTCCAAAATATATCATTGGATTTGTCTGAATTTAATAAGTCTTGAACGCTATGAATAGGAAACGCGACTTGTAAAACGGCCTGTTGGGAACCCCCCATGTTCCGATCAAATCACGTCTCCATTGCCATGGGGACCGAGTGCCAGGAGCTTTTTGGATGGGTTCATATTAAACAGATAGACAACAAGGTTTATAGATTGATGCTTAGATAGATTCTGTAGCTACAGGTAGTAGCTAGGTCAATAGATGTTGATAGAATGGATAGATAGATTGGTAGATATTTAGGCACATATACCAAGTATGACATGTCTAGCAGACCACAATTAGAGTCATACAGTGACACATGCACACACACACACACTCTCGTTTGAGCAAAGTTGAACAAACACAGGTTCGTGAGATACAAAACCGCAGTTTGTGAGGTACAAAACCGCAAATTCGGCGCTGGGTGTTTTATAAAGGCTGGGGGTCGCCCCAAACCTCATGGTTTTCCTATAGCAACCAGTGGTTTTCCCTGGGTCACTTGGGGTCCGTCCAGGTGATGAGAAGCTTCTTGCGGAGGTGGCCCAAGAGGTCCAACCTTTGGCTGGAGTTCTGTCCTTCCAACCTGGGGACTTGCAGAGACCGGGAGCAAAGGATGTTGGCTACGCATGGCCCATTGCTGTTCAATGCGGCAGGTGGGGGCTGGAATGAAACAACAATGGGCGTGGTCGTTGGATGTAATCGGTCGAAGTGCCAGCAATTGTCATTACGATTATTTGCATTTGTGGTGACTGATTGTGACCTGTAATATGTGTTTGTTATACGCTCAGGGTACTCCCATGTACTCCCCTATCTGCTTCCAGGGCCTGCAAGATGACAGTGAACTTCGCCTTGACTTTGGGCCATGCCGTCAGCCGCACTTCAGCTACCATAACTTTCCAGCACGCCATGCGACTGCAGATCGCGGAGGAACGGATGGCCACATCTTTGACCTTGCAACTTGGAGAACTGGGCGAGTTATACCGACCGAGCCCTGGAATCATGGTTAATAAAGGGAATCATCCCAAAATGGCCTTATTTCAGGTCAGTGAATTATTATAATTTGCCCAGATAGATATTGATATACATATAAATATAAATATATATATATTATACATAATCGAACGTGGCAGTGAGAAATCCTCATTGAATGGAGGTTTTAGCTTGGCAATCCTCGATCTAAATGGGGTTAATCTCCTGTCAGCCATGCTTTTTTCTACCGGAGGGCACCCAAAAAGATAGAATGAAATCACTATGAAAATGGAAGGATGCCCATTTGTTTGGAATCGGCTCTTGGCAATTCAACGATTGTGAATGGATACTCTGGTCTTGCTTCACTGGCGGATCTATTTACTTGATTTTTTTCTTGGGGGTTGTGTCTTGGGGAACACTGTAAACCTCGGTCTGGCAGGTTCATGATATGCACCTATTCTGCCTTTTTAAATCTATATTCACGTTACAGTATATTCGTATAAATAGAATATTTAAATACATATATCAGTAAATAAGTAAATTAAATAAATAGATTATATATATATATATATATATACATATGTGTGTGTATGTGTGTGTGTGTTGGGTCTTGGTTAGGGTAGGCCCCCCCAACATTTCAGGGGTCTCTTTAGGCTGGTAAGTTTGAGGGGCCAGGGTAGGAATAGTATTGGATCATCTTAAGGATGTCCATTGATGTCAATTTACTTTCAATTGATATGCGTTTGAAGAAAGGGTTTCAATTGACATCGATTTTCGTTCAGTTGATTTTCCTTTCAACCCTTCAAGAAAGCAATGGATAAGAAAGGAACATATGATGGAAGATCTCAGTTGCCCATGGGCTACCCCCTTGAAAAATTGTTTGGGTGCTGTGCTTTAATTAATTTGGTGTTATATGATATTTGTTTTTTGTGGTTTTTGGTGGAAATTTATTAAACAAGTTGCTTTTAATAAACAACCGCCTGGAAATTAAAAAAGAAAAAACTTCTGAAAAAAACTGAAAACATTTATGCTGAAAAATAATATCAAAAAAAGAAAGAAACAAACAATACGTTTGAACAAAACTGAAAGTGCCTGAGAAAAAATGTGACACAATACCGACCCATTGCACTAATCAAGATCCAACATTATGCTGGAAACCCTGTCCCGTTATGATGCATTCAGGTATAACATGGTATAAAAATAGTCATATATTAATTAAGATCCAACATTGTTATTGGGTTGGTGGTTTCAAGCTAACATTGTTTATTTTCCATCAGGGAATGTCATCATCCCAACTGACGAACTCATATTTTCCATACTATGTTTCATATATTTTTCCATAGAATCCCTATTTTTCAGAGGGGTGGCTCAACCACCAACCAGTGTTGTAATTCAAGATGGTTAAAACCAGCAACCAGTTATATCTTGCTGGATCAAACCAGTCAGGCTCGTCTGACCCAGGCAGCGACCCGTGTCCTTCGCCCTGAAATCCTTGCATGGCCCCGTGGAGACCAGCTCCATGGCGAGGGGTTCAATGGGATTTGAACCATCCAAAATGGTTGTTTTTATGGTGCTTCAATGGGCTGGAAAATGGTGGTTTAATGGTTTTTTTTAATGGTGATTTATTGGGATGTTTTGCATGAACAAATAGAGATTTTATTGGACTTGAATTATGATACATGGTGTTTTATGTCATGGTAAGATAATATGATAGTATTAGGATATGGTTGTTGACAATACTATATTGGTGTTCATTTGCTGAGTCGATTTTTGCCTATTTTACCAATGGAAAATCCACTACGACCGGGGGTTTCTTAAGTCATGGCAGATCCCCATAGCAAAACCATGATTGTTTCAATCCTAAGTCATGGTCATCCATGACTTGGATGATTCTGGGCACCCCCATGACTTAGGAAACCTCCATACAAGTGCTCGGGTAATGTTAGTAAAATCAATAATCAATCACATTAATAGTTTCTAGTATTTATTACTATCAATTACTATTCCCACATGCCATATTCCATATACATTTGTGGGTTTTGCTGGCTCCTTTAGGGAACAGCCATCCAAGGTACAGTGGAGGTCCTGTTGGAGGATGGCTGTCAGAAACTGCGCTGGCTTTCATGTGAGCAGTGATCAAAAATATCTGGTTGATTGGAAAGAATAGGGATGTTATTCTGCTTGATTTACTGATAGCTACTGGTGATTGTTATGTCATGGAAATCCTTACTATAGCAAAACAAACAATTAGAAGGGCATGACAGAGGGTCTTGATTGCTGCTCATTTACCGATTGATGCCCCAATTTTGACCCATACCGATACCCATGTGGTAAACCCAATCAGAAAATCGAGGAGGCTGGGACGGTGTGGTTGATACGATCCCCAAATGGTAGGCATACGTATCCTCGACCATTGGTTTGCCACATTATTTTTCTTATTTTTCCGTTTCGCTTTCCAGAACCAATGAGGATTCTATTGTACCACAGTAAAACAAGGTCAGAAGCTATAGAATCCTACAGATATCCTACAGTTCTAATTATAGCTTACAACAGGTAGAAATGTCTATAGCTTATAGAACTGCAGGTTGGAGTTGTTTCTCTTCATTTGCAAGTTCCCCACAAGAAATTAGATGATCTCACTTGATTCCTACAAGGTAGCGCCCCCTAGTTATGCCCCATTGTATATATTATAATATGATATATTATGAAATTATTTATGTATGTATGTATATATATATATTATGGTTATATGTATATATATATACATATACATACATATATATATGTACATCATTTAATAAAACCAGTTTTACAGATGATATTCATATTTGCCAACCATTTATCAATTTACCGACTCGATGTTTTTGGTGGCCCAGGAAATGCCTGGGAAGACCTGGGCTGATGGCCATTGGCTCGGCTCATGCCTTCATCTGGCCGCAGCCCGCGAACATCAGCCGAGCCGTTGGCCGCCCGCGCTTGAGGGTGGAATTCCAGAAGCACAAGGCCGAGCCGTGGACCACGGTGATTTCAATGAGGGATTCAGAAGCCTTATAAGGCCAGTAAATGGGATGTAGTAAGATACGGGAGAATATGGATTAGTGTGGGATAAAAGTGTCATAGTGAATCATTGTGTGATAATAATGTAACAAACAATCCTCAGAATAGAGGTTTAGGAACTTGCGTATGCTCCCCAAATGAGATGGTTTATCACTGGCTTTAGCAGATTTAGCAGATTAGTATAAATGATGGAAAAAAAGTAGGCATGATGCAGCCATAAGCAGCATTCAAGCATACATGAAACGATGATGTATATATATATATATATATACAATAAATCTGGATGAATTATTATGACGTCATGTCGTGACGTCGCTGGAATGATGGTTTGGTTACTAAGGGGAATCATCCCCAAATGGCCGCACTTTTTGAGCTAGGTTTCGGCTTAGTGAATTATTCATTACTGCAATTCAGCAAGGCACATGATGAATAAGCCTAATCATGAGTAAGCGACCATAAACATCATTCAGCGATATAGAATTGGCTTGTGGGCTTTCATATATGTCAGATGATCCCAACTGGAAGTGCAGGGGCTGCTAGGACATGTGGATAGAGTCAGGCAAACAAATATCAGATGGTTTAATCATGTTTAGTGCCAAAAAGGGTCTCCATCAATGGGAGCCCCCAACCGTTGCAACCACTTGACCACAACCAAACTCCAGCCCAAACTCGCAGAGGCAGTTGGAGAGTTCTTCCAATGGCTTCCCAGCGCCAAACGCCCCGCGCAACTGCCCGGTGGCGGCGTTGCGGAGTGGCTGCTGCCGCTGGATCTTCCAACACCATTGCCCTCGATGCAAGTGGAGCTGGAGGTCGGCAGCATTGGGACGGTGGGCACTCCGTTGAAGGTGGAGGTGTGCCTGAAAAATGCAACGTTTTCGGAGGAAGAGATCAGGGTGCGGATTCTGCAGGAAGGTGACTTGGGATGCACTCGAATTTGTTGAAGAGTTCCCGTCTTTGAGTTGGGGATGGGTCAATTTGTTTATCGTTTACGAGTGTTTAGCATCCGCATCCAATTTTATATTCTGGGAGTTGTTTTTTTGCAAGTGGACAGGTAGATAGATGGATATAGATGGATAAATAGTCATCCATGATCCAATGCTCGGACTACGTACCCAGTCTCCGAATTTTTGACCCTCAATATCTATATTCAAATTTTAATAGTTTTGGTTCTCACCAAGTGCCCTGCTTATTAAACATATTGGCCTGGAAACTCAGAAACAAACATGAGAACCACCCACGAATAGATCCCACACTTATCACCTATCACTTGATCCTTTTTTTTGGCACCACAGTCCTAAGTTCTCCACATGTAAACCCCCAAGGTTTCGCAGACTGAGTCTCAGGCAAAATCTGCAGAAACCTCTATTTATATATGGTTTTCTTCAGCTTTGCCTTGAAACCAACCCATTGAAGTTTGGATCTCCAGGTGCTCCGGACCAAGGCGATGTCTCAGATCGCTACCTGTTCTCCGGCCCCGCGAGTTCTCAAGCCTCGCCCCTCAGCCTGGCGCCCGACGTGTCGCCGGAGTCTCCGGTGCTGCAGCCCTTCTGCTTGATTCCTTTGAAGCCCGGCTGGGTGTCTCTGCCCAAGGTTCAAGTCCTTTGGGCCAACCAGGACGCTTCAAGTTGGGATGGATTTGCGCCAAAGATGTGGGAACTACGCTTCTAAGCATTGGAATTTTGGTGATTTGCAGGGGTTAGCCCCCTTGCATTGCTGTCAGTTTTTTGGGGAATGTGTTGAAACTTGAACAATCACCAGCTATTAGGTGGTGAAGAAGTGCATGATACTGGGAAGTTAGCCCCGAACCCCATCCAGAAGGTGATCTGTTTGGTGCTTTCGGATCCTAAATGGCTTGTCAAGCCATAGCAACGAGGCAGTCCGTGGTGCATGTCATAGAGTACTTCTGAGCAGACTTCCGTTATCTCACCATTAAGTCACCATGGCGAAAAAAACAAGACTTGGTTGGTTGATATCATACTAATTACATCTTTGATTTTCGATGCCCTGTTATCAAATCCCGCTGAAACCCACAGTAAATCACCCTAAATAAACCACCATTCCATCACTAAAAATCTAGAATCTCAATCCCGTGAAATCACCTATCAACAATCCCCATGAAAATCCAATTACATCAATGGGAATTTCAGGATCCTAAGATGGAGGTACCTACCATATATAAGGCCTATTTATAAGGCCTATGTAAGGGAATATCACCACAAAATATGGCGTTATATGGTACAGTACCTCCATTTTAGGATCCTGAAATTCCCATTGATTAAAGAATCACAGCTCGCCCCGCAGGAGGCCACCAGCTCCTCCAGCTCCGTCTTCGTGGCGCCACGCGGCGCGCCAGCGGTGCACCGCACGACGGCGTGAAAAGAGATTGGTTTTTTGCTCATGGCTTGGGGATATAACGTGCTACATACGCGCGTATGTTATATTATAATACATTATATGATATTTGTTTGTCGTCTGCACACTGAATTATATATTATATTTATATATATATATATGTATATTTGTATGGCATACAGTTGTATATATATATATATAACTGTATATGTGGTATACATGTTTATATGATCTGATATATACATATAAGTATGAATGATGACATATACATATAGCACATTTAAATGATGACAACGCCTAGGCATGATTTAAAAAAAACACAAACATGTCCGGATACTTTTGTTAAAATACCAGATACATAATTAAGTTAAGTATCACACCTGTTATGGGGTGTGGAACGTCGCCACTTAGCGGACTCCAAGAATGCTCAACAGGAGCCACCAAAGTACACATTTGATGATTTTGATGGACATATAGCAGGTTGGACCGGCAGAAATGAAACTTATAATGATACTGGATATTTAACCATCAACAGCTGGGATCTAACCACTTAATCAGGGGTATCCAATCGTTTCTGCAGAGAAAACCCATCGGTTTTGCTTGTGACCCTCCATGGCAATGGAAAATCCAGCACTTATACATAAATAAAAATGATGTTCCCATTCAAGCATTATTTGCAGAGGATTTTCAACAGCCACCTTTGCAGATAGTAATTTTCCATTGACTATCCCAATCTATCCCATGATTTTGGCGTAGTTACATATAATAACTATATAAATGAACCACATAAATCACACCATATATCATGGGGAAGTCCCTTAATCACACATAAATCATGATTATCACCCAAAATGTCTTCATCACATATATCATATATGATAAATCAATGATCATATTCCATAAATCAAATTTTCCCTGGTTGGTGCTTTGGAACATTTTTATCTTCCATATATTGGGAATAATCATCCCAACTGACTTTCACATTTTTCAGAGGAGTTGAAACCACCAAGCAGAAATGTTTGGGGTACAATCCACCTATTCCTGCTCAAATCATTTTACTGTAAATTCAAAAAAACTCTTGATCAAGTGAATCAAGCTCCAATTGTTGATGTTGTGTTTGATAAATCCCACAATTCCACAACTGTTGATCAATTCCCAACACTCCCCAATTGTGGATGTTTGGGGTACAATCCCCGCGTTTTTTCGACGTTTCTCGAGGCCAACCTGTCTGGTTGCCTCCGACAGTCCCTGTCTCAGAGCGGCCTTTGCCTCGCGGCCTCTGGGGAGGTCACTGATCTCGACCACCGTTTGACCAGTTATTTAGGCAATCTTTACATATTTAACTAAGTCTAGTTACTTAATGTTACTTAGTATATTTTTCAGTCACTATATCTATAATATACTAATATACATAAGTCAATATTTAGTATATTATATATATAATATTACGGATATAGTAGCGTGATTAGATGTCATTATTTTATATCAACGTGTTTAATCCATGTGATGTCATGTAATATCATAAACATCTAGACTTTTCACTATACATATGTACATGTATACATATATACGTGTATATATATATATATATGTACGTATATATATATATATATGTAAACGTATTATATATATACACGTCTACATATGTACAGTATGTATGTAGGTAATGTGTATATATATATAATGTCATTTGATGTTATTTAATATAATGTACTAATGTGCTATAACGGTCTGTGCTGTAATGCATTGTAATGTACGCATGTATGCATATATTGGTGATTCTCCATTGCAGGACCATCCAACCTTTTACAACGGGACTTTGAGGTGACAGATTGCTGATGTCCGACAAGGAAGCCAAACGCTTGAGGCGCCAAATCAGGTGGTTCTTAAGCTGCTCAGTTTGAGAAACGATGTGGAAAAGCCATCGTTTTTGGATCATTTCCCGAGGAAAATCATCTACAAGTGGTGTTGTTGTCCACATCATCTATGATAGTTTACTGGAGGATAACACAAAGCGCCTATTTAAAAATAAACGAAACATAGGAACAATGTCACCTAACCTCCCAAATATATATTGACAATGGTCATATAATCATTTGTAATCATCAACCCAACCAGCTAGAAATCGATATAATTTGTTACAGGGTATCCAATATTGGCTATGTATCAGTCACTCCGATCATTGGATGGCTGAAGGCGCGACCTCAAAAACAACGCCATCACCACACATGATGCTTTTTAGAGGGATAATGCCCCAAATTCCCCAAACAAGTCAATGATCATGAGATCATCTAAATCCATCACCTGTTGGTGAGATCAAAATACCATTTGTTGATTACCCACACGTGTATACAATGATCAGCCACATATTCATGTCACATCAATTTTTACAATGCTTCATATTAAATATATTACACAGCGTCATAGAGCATGCATTTGTTCATCCGGTGATTTGAGTAATAGATGCTTTGGATATCATCATCCAAAATACAAAGTTGAAAGCATGCAGCATGGACGTCCTTTTCCAATTTGTCGGTTCATGAATAGTCCCCCCTCCCAGCCCCTCCCAATAGTGATGATCAATGCTAGGCCAAACCGGCCCTTCTCCGCTCAGGGGCCTGTTGCAGGCCAGGTGCGGTGACAAGAACCTCAAGGCGGACTGCCCAGCTCTATGGCTGGTGGGGCTGACGGATGACACCGACTTGCAGCAGTCATTTGTGAGTTATTCAAAGAGTGCGTGTTTGTGTGTGACAATCTGTGACAATCTGTGACAGTTTCTTTGCAAAACTACCGTAGATGGACGAAATATTCAAACCCCTTCTATCCGGTACAACCCCCTCGCCCCCAAAGTTCAATGTTATTGTAACCTGAAGTGCGTTAGCCCCAATGGACGAAAAAAATCAAACCCCTAACATCACTTTTGCTAACACGCGCGCTGAAACATTGAGATTTGGGGGTGCGGGGGTTCACCATAGTGCGTGCTGCAGGGTTTGAATATTTTGTTCATCTACTGTCTCGTTCTCTGATGTTTTCACATCTATTGGTCTCCAAACTCTGTTGTGGAAACATCAATGTGCATGCTGCTGATCTTCTTCCAAACTGCGCAAAACATTGGCTTTTCACAAGTAAATGCCTCCTGTCTGTCTCCCGTCCCATTTTTTTCTATTCCCTAATTCGCAACTTATTCCTAAGTGCACAAAACATTGTGTTTTCACAGGTAAGTGCAACCTTTGTGCTTCCCGTCCCATTTTTTTCTATTCCCTAATTCGCAACTTATTCCAAACTGCAAAAAACATTGTGTTTTCACAGGTAAATGCTGCATGTGTCTCTCGTCCCATTTTTTCCTATTCCCTAATTCACAACTTATTCCAACATGCGCAAAACATTGTGTTTTCACAGGTAGATGTGCATGTCTCTCTCGTCCCATTTTTTCCTATTCCCTAATTCACGACTTATTCGTTTGACGTGGCCCTGCCAATGGATTTTGCAACTTGAACAGCATGAGACAGCTCCTAATTAAAAATAGGAAATATTTTTCTCTTAAAAAGAAGCAGCACGTCACAAATGACATAATCCATTGGCAGGGCCACGTCAAACGAATAAGTCCTGAATTAGGGAGTAGGAAAAAATGGGACGAGAGAGACATGCACATCTACCCGTGAAAACACAATGTTTTGCGCATGTTGGAATAAGTTGTGAATTAGGGAATAGGAAAAAAATGGGACGAGAGACACATGCAGCATTTACCCGTGAAAACACAATGTTTTTTGCAGTTTGGAATAAGTTGCGAATTAGGGAATAGAAAAAATTGGGACGGGAAGCACAAAGGTTGCACAGACCTGTGAAAACACAATGTTTTGTGCACTTAGGAATAAGTTGCGAATTAGGGAATAGAAAAAAAAAGGGAACGGGAGACAGACAGTAGGCATTTACTTGTGAAAAGCCAATGCTTTGCGCAGTTTGGAAGAAGATCAGCAGCATGCACATTGATGTTTCCACAACAGAGTTTGGAGACCAAAAGATGTGAAAACATCAGAGAGCGAGACGGTACCAACTGGGGTGTGCGGCATGCCGCACACCCCAGTTGGTACCGTAGATGGACGAAATATTCAAACCCCTTCTATCCGGTACAACCCCCTCGCCCCCAAAGTTCAATGTTATTGTAACCTGAAGTGCGTTAGCCCCAATGGACGAAAAAAATCAAACCCCTAACATCACTTTTGCTAACACGCGCGCTGAAACATTGAGATTTGGGAGTGCGGGGGTTCAACATCGTGCGTGCTGTAGGGTTTGAATATTTTGTCCATCTACTGTCTCGCTCTCTGATGTTTTCACATCTTTTGGTCTCCAAACTCTTTTGTGGAAACATCAATGTGCATGCTGCTGATCTTCTTCCAAACTGCGCAAAACATTGGCTTTTCACAAGTAAATGCCTCCTGTCTGTCTCCCGTCCCATTTTTTTCTATTCCCTAATTCGCAACTTGTTCCTAAGTGCACAAAACATTGCGTTTTCACAGGTAAGTGCAACCTTTGTGCTTCCCGTCCCATTTTTTCTATTCCCTAATTCGCAACTTATTCCAAACTGCAAAAAACATTGTGTTTTCACAGGTAAATGCTGCATGTGTCTCTCGTCCCATTTTTTCCTATTCCCTAATTCACAACTTATTCCAACATGCGCAAAACATTGTTTTCACAGGTAGATGTGCATGTCTCTCTCGTCCCATTTTTTCCTATTCCCTAATTCACGACTTATTCGTTTGACGTGGCCCTGCCAATGGATTTTGCAACTTGAACAGCATGAGACAGCTCCTAAATAAAAATAGGAAATATTTGTCTCTTAAAAAGAAGCAGCACGTCACAAATGACATAATCCATTGGCAGGGCCACGTCAAACGAATAAGTCGTGAATTAGGGAATAGGAAAAAATGGGACGAGAGAGACATGCACATCTACCTGTGAAAACACAATGTTTTGCGCATGTTGGAATAAGTTGTGAATTAGGGAATAGGAAAAAATGGGACGAGAGACACATGCAGCATTTACCCGTGAAAACACAATGTTTTTTGCAGTTTGGAATAAGTTGCGAATTAGGGAATAGAAAAAAATGAGACGGGAAGCACAAAGGTTGCACTTACCTGTGAAAACACAATGTTTTGTGCACTTAGGAATAAGTTGCGAATTAGGGAATAGAAAAAAATGGGACGGGAGACAGACAGGAGGCATTTACTTGTGAAAAGCCAATGTTTTGCGCAGTTTGGAAGAAGATCAGCAGCATGCGCATTGATGTTTTCACAACAGAGTTTGGAGACCAAAAGATGTGAAAACATCAGAGAGCGAGACAGTACCAACTGGGGTGTGCGGCATGCCGCACACCCGAGTTGGTACCGTAGGTGGACGAAATATTCAAACCCCTTCTATCCTGTACAACCCCTTCGCCCCCAAAGTTCAATGTTATTGTAACCTGAAATGCGTTAGCCCCAATGGACAAAAAAAATCAAACCCCTAACATCACTTTTGCTAACGCGCGCGATGAAACATTGAGATTTGGGGGTGCGGGGGTTCAACATATTGCGTGCTGCAGGGTTTGAATATTTTGTCCATCTACTGTCTCGCTCTCTGATGTTTTCACATCTTTTGGTCTCCAAACTCTGTTGTGGAAACATCAATGTGCATGCTGCTGATCTTATTCCAAACTGCGCAAAACATTGGCTTTTCACAAGTAAATGCCTCCTGTCTGTCTCCCGTCCCATTTTTTTCTATTCCCTAATTCGCAACTTATTCCTAAGTGCACAAAACATTGTGTTTTCACAGGTAAGTGCAACCTTTGTGCCTCCCGTCCCATTTTTTTCTATTCCCTAATTCGCAACTTATTCCAAACTGCAAAAAAATATGGTGTTTTCACAGGTAAATGCTGCATGTGTCTCTCGTCCCATTTTTCCCTATTCCCTAATTCACAACTTATTTCAACATGCGCAAAACATTGTGTTTTCACAGGTAGATGTGCATGCCTCTCTCGTCCCATTTTTTCCTATTCCCTAATTCACGACTTATTCGTTTGACGTGGCCCTGCCAATGGATTTGGCAACTTGAACAGCATGAGACAGCTCCTAAGTAAAAAAGGAAATATTTTTCTCTTAAAAAGAAGCAGCACGTCACAAATGACATAATCCATTGGCAGGGCCACGTCAAACGAATAAGTCGTGAATTAGGGAATAGGAAAAAATGGGACGAGAGAGGCATGCACATCTACCTGTGAAAACACAATGTTTTGCGCATGTTGAAATAAGTTGTGAATTAGGGAATAGGGAAAAATGGGACGAGAGACACATGCAGCATTTACCTGTGAAAACACAATGTTTTTTGCAGTTTGGAATAAGTTGCGAATTAGGGAATAGAAAAAAATGGGACGGGAGGCACAAAGGTTGCACTTACCTTTGAAAACACAATGTTTTGTGCACTTAGGAATAAGTTGCGAATTAGGGAATAGAAAAAAATGGGACGGGAGACAGACAGGAGGCATTTACTTGTGAAAAGCCAATGTTTTGCGCAGTTTGGAATAAGATCAGCAGCATGCACATTGATGTTTCCACAACAGAGTTTGGAGACCAAAAGATGTGAAAACATCAGAGAGCGAGACAGTACCAACTGGGGTGTGCGGCATGCCGCACACCCGAGTTGGTACCGTAGGTGGACGAAATATTCAAACCCCTTCTATCCTGTACAACCCCTTCGCCCCCAAAGTTCAATGTTATTGTAACCTGAAATGCGTTAGCCCCAATGGACGAAAAAAATCAAACCCCTAACATCACTTTTGCTAACGCGCGCGATGAAACATTGAGATTTGGGGGTGCGGGGGTTCAACATATTGCGTGCTGCAGGGTTTGAATATTTTGTCCATCTACTGTCTGGTTCTCTGATGTTTTCACATCTTTTGGTCTCCAAACTCTGTTGTGGAAACATCAATGTGCATGCTGCTGATCTTATTCCAAACTGCGCAAAACATTGGCTTTTCACAAGTAAATGCCTCCTGTCTGTCTCCCGTCCCATTTTTTTCTATTCCCTAATTCGCAACTTATTCCTAAGTGCACAAAACATTGTGTTTTCACAGGTAAGTGCAACCTTTGTGCCTCCCGTCCCATTTTTTCTATTCCCTAATTCGCAACTTATTCCAAACTGCAAAAAACATTGTGTTTTCACAGGTAAATGCTGCATGTGTCTCTCGTCCCATTTTTCCCTATTCCCTAATTCACAACTTATTTCAACATGCGCAAAACATTGTGTTTTCACAGGTAGATGTGCATGCCTCTCTCGTCCCATTTTTTCCTATTCCCTAATTCACGACTTATTCGTTTGACGTGGCCCTGCCAATGGATTTTGCAACTTGAACAGCATGAGACAGCTCCTAAGTAAAAAAGGAAATATTTTTCTCTTAAAAAGAAGCAGCACGTCACAAATGACATAATCCATTGGCAGGGCCACGTCAAACGAATAAGTCGTGAATTAGGGAATAGGAAAAAATGGGACAAGAGAGGCATGCACATCTACCTGTGAAAACACAATGTTTTGCGCATGTTGAAATAAGTTGTGAATTAGGGAATGGGGAAAAATGGGACGAGAGACACATGCAGCATTTACCTGTGAAAACACAATGTTTTTTGCAGTTTGGAATAAGTTGCGAATTAGGGAATAGAAAAAAATGGGACGGGAGGCACAAAGGTTGCACTTACCTGTGAAAACACAATGTTTTGTGCACTTAGGAATAAGTTGCGAATTAGGGAATAGAAAAAAATGGGACGGGAGACAGACAGGAGGCATTTACTTGTGAAAAGCCAATGTTTTGCGCAGTGAATAAGATCAGCAGCATGCACATTGATGTTTCCACAACAGAGTTTGGAGACCAAAAGATGTGAAAACATCAGAGAGCGAGACAGTACCAACTGGGGTGTGCGGCATGCGCACACCCGAGTAGGCTTGGTACCGTTAGGTGGACCGAAATATTCAAACCCCTTCTATCCGGTACAACCCCCTCGCCCCCAAAGTTCAATGTTATTGTAACCTGAAGTGCGTTAGCCCCAATGGACGAAAAAAATCAAACCCCTAACATCACTTTTGCTAACACGCGCGCTGAAACATTGAGATTTGGGGGTGCGGGGGTTCAACATATTGCGTGCTGCAGGGTTTGAATATTTTGTCCATCTACTGTCTGGTTCTCTGATGTTTTCACATCTTTTGGTCTCCAAACTCTGTTGTGGAAACATCAATGTGCATGCTGCTGATCTTATTCCCAACTGCGCAAAACATTGGCTTTTCACAAGTAAATGCCTCCTGTCTGTCTCCCGTCCCATTTTTTTCTATTCCCTAATTCGCAACTTATTCCTAAGTGCACAAAACATTGTGTTTTCACAGGTAAGTGCAACCTTTGTGCCTCCCGTCCCATTTTTTTCTATTCCCTAATTCGCAACTTATTCCAAACTGCAAAAAACATTGTGTTTTCACAGGTAAATGCTGCATGTGTCTCTCGTCCCATTTTCCCTATTCCCTAATTCACAACTTATTTCAACATGCGCAAAACATTGTGTTTTCACAGGTAGATGTGCATGCCTCTCTCGTCCCATTTTTTCCTATTCCCTAATTCACGACTTATTCGTTTGACGTGGCCCTGCCAATGGATTTTGCAACTTGAACAGCATGAGACAGCTCCTAAGTAAAAAAGGAAATATTTTTCTCTTAAAAAGAAGCAGCACGTCACAAATGACATAATCCATTGGCAGGGCCACGTCAAACGAATAAGTCGTGAATTAGGGAATAGGAAAAAATGGGACAAGAGAGGCATGCACATCTACCTGTGAAAACAATGTTTTGCGCATGTTGAAATAAGTTGTTGAATTAGGGAATAGGGAAAAATGGGACGAGAGACACATGCAGCATTTACCTGTGAAAACACAATGTTTTTTGCAGTTTGGAATAAGTTGCGAATTAGGGAATAGAAAAAAATGGGACGGGAGGCACAAAGGTTGCACTTACCTGTGAAAACACAATGTTTTGTGCACTTAGGAATAAGTTGCGAATTAGGGAATAGAAAAAATGGGACGGGAGACAGACAGGAGGCATTTACTTGTGAAAAGCCAATGTTTTGCGCAGTTTGGAAGAAGATCGGCAGCATGCGCATTGATGTTTCCACAACAGAGTTTGGAGACCAAAAGATGTGAAAACATCAGAGAGCGAGACAGTACCAACTGGGGTGTGCGGCATGCCGCACACCCGAGTTGGTACCGTAGATGGACGAAATATTCAAACCCCTTCTATCCTGTACAACCCCTTCGCCCCCAAAGTTCAATGTTATTGTAACCTGAAATGCGTTAGCCCCAATGGACGAAAAAAATCAAACCCCTAACATCACTTTTGCTAACGCGCGCGATGAAACATTGAGATTTGGGGGTGCGGGGGTTCAACATATTGCGTGCTGCAGGGTTTGAATATTTTGTCCATCTACTGTAGTAAATGCGAGGCTGGTAGTCAGAATCGCTGCAAAAACCTAGCAAATACGAGGCTGGACCTCAGAAATGCTGCCAATAGCTTGCAAATAGAAGGGAACGGGGTGCTACCTGGGGACCCATACCATTGGGGGGGTAGGAACACGGAACACGAGACCATATATAAACAAACTAAACATATGCTGTATGACATGCATATATATATATAAAGTATATATATATAAAGTATATATATATAAAGTATATATATATAAAGTATATAGTATATATATATAGTATATACATATACATATATATAATATATATGTATAATTATACATATATATATATATGAATGAATGTCAGAGGATATGTATATGAAGGTTTCCAAAACCACTTGTGGATTGGTGTGGATTTGTCGTACTGGTTGGTTGATAAGGATTCTCAATTTCCTAGGATGCCTCCTTGCCAAAGGGGGTGATGCCAAATGGCTACAAGCTCCCAGGGTTCAACCAATGGCCCACAGGTTGATGACCCGACAACAGTCTGATCCCTGCTGCATCCGAGACTTGTTGGGTCAAGTCACGTGTTCCATTCCCCACAAAGACTGCAGTGCAGTCCAAACCTTTGGCATGGCAGCAATGGGCAATGCACACACTTTCAATATCAGGGGCATATAGCGGCACAGTGTCCTCCTCCGAAGTATGTCAACTCCCCTGAACTTATGAGTAGCTTCCCGCAAAATATAGTATGCCATCCATTGTTTGGTCCAACCAATGCATGTGGGAATCAAGATGTATCGTTGACAGCGAAGACTAGCCTTTTTCATTTGGACTCTCAAAGGGTTCTACACGGTTTCGGAAAAGTAGAAGTTGAAATAGTATCCCAGCCCCCACGGTTTCTTCCAACTCCTTGCGTCTAGACATGGGACTTCGAGTGAAATCATCCAAGAGTTGATAGTACTTCCGGGTAATCACACCTTTAATAGATTATTTTCACATGCCCCTTTGTGCGGCATTACCCCTATCAATCAACCATTCTTGGGGGATATGAACCACATATAATTCATATTTAACCCATGTTTCTGGGTTATGTCCAATTGGGATATATGATATATGAACCTTTTCCAACCTTGCAATGGAGAATATGCCATGGGAAGATCAGCAAATGGGGGATCTTATCTTCTGCCAGGATGGATTGCAGTCAGAGATGACAAACGGAAAATGCTGAATCCAATGGTCACCGATATGATCCCTGGAGATGTATACAATATTGTATATATATATATAACATACATACGTATATATATATAATTTATAATGTATATCAATCAGTAGTGACCACTGACTCAACCACATCATTGGTGAGAGTATTTGGTAAGGGATGAATGTATCAAGGGTAAACACAATAACAAAAAAGCACCCCCCATTCTTTCAGGCCTTAAAGAATTGTAGAACAATATGTGCCAGCTGCCAGCAAAACATAGAGTAATATAATGTAATGTAATATATATATATATATATAGCGTATCCATGCGTATCCCTCACCTGGCAGGTGGGGAACTACCTATCCTAACGGTTAGGGTGGTTAGGGATGCTTCCAGCCCAAAACTGTGCCAAGTCACTGAGACTTGCTGTTGACTCGAATGGATCCCGTCCACCTCTGCGAACTTGTGCTTTGCAAGTGCAACGGCGCCCTGGAAGGAGATGTAGTACCTATGAGTTCCGGTTTCTTGACCATTTGTTTCAAGCCCAGGAAGATGAAGGGTGAAGCGACATGGCCCACATAACTCCTCAAAATGCCAAGGAGCAAATGAAATTGGAGTGCAGAATACCAAACCTTGGTGCGCAAGGTTCTGCATCACGGTGGCTTCAACATGCTTCAACCACCCGATCCCAGTAAGAATGGTCAATAAGCCCATAGGTAATGGCTGGTGGATGGATCCGACCACCACATGCCAAGGGGCAATCATCTGCGACATATGCACCTGAGTCAGGCTGCTAATTTTTTGCAGATCACAGGGTCAGGTCTCTGCCAGTCAAGGTGCCAAGAAAGGCAAGCTGTCCCACTCAAAATATACCATAGCCTGCAGCTTCCAACCGGAAGGTCAGGGATATGTCTGCACTCATTTTGGAAGAACTTTGGACATGTAGAACTCAGGGCCCCTGACTTGCTCATAAATTGCTATGCTATGAAATTTATGAATGTTCTATCCGTGGAACGTGGTGAATCCGAACGCACCATTGATATCATGGTCACCATCCTATCTCGCTTTTGAACCAAACTTGTTACAACCTTCGAACAACTGAGAGGTTTACATGATTTCCTATTGCTAGTTCACCTCGTTGTACGGGCATGGGTATCAATGGACCCGCACAATTCGCCAGTTCGTATGCCACAAAAACATGTTGGGGGTTTTAAAATCTTGACCTGTGCCCACATGGGTTTGCCCACTAATGACTCCAAATTGCCACATGTTCATGTGCAAAATGATGACAAACAGATGAACCCTTCAATCTTTGGGGTACCAATGGTTACGGGGTGGCCTTGTCCGTGGCCTCATTGATGTACTGGAACACCATGACCTCAGATGTGAAGGATAAGTCAGATGCGAACTAACTACGTGCCCTACAGTCGGGTTTCGGTGAAGAGTTGGTTTCCAGTTTTTGACACTTCCAACATATCAACATGATATTGATATTGCAAGAGGGGCGGCAAAACCATGACTGAAACACCCATGCACGACCACAACAACCACCCCTCTGGGGTTTAAGATCTCAAGTCAGTGGAAAGAAAAACCAACCCCGTGTGATCTACCCCAGTCTGGATGCTCATTGCAGGCTGGATGCGGCGCAAAAAATGGCGATGGTCTGACTGATGACTTCATAGGTATATCTGCGGATATCCTGCTGGGTTCGGCGTGTTGAACTCCGTGGGGTCCTGATCTTGGGGAGGGGGAGATTGATATGAACATATAAAAACATTACAGATCTCAATGGGTTGATATATGAACATATAAACCATGGGTTGACTGATATAAACCATGGGTTGCATTTCAGACGAATAAATGAATGTTGATGAATTGTGTATTGGCACAACTCAAGGAGATGACACCCAAAAAAAAAGCCGCGAGATTGTAGGCCCAGTGCATCCATCCTGATCGCTATGGTTGGTGAAATAGGTCAACGACATAAGGAAGACCATCGCACCCAACAAGGTGCTCGCAAAGCCCACCTCTACCTTGAATGCTCAGAGCGCTATCATGTGCCAGGTGGGGTGTTGAGCTACCCTGCAACATACCCAAGAAATATCGTTAATGATAAGGATGATCAGATCAGATATAACAAGTGCGTAACTTAGTGAAACGCATATCTGGAAAAACTCACCAGGCGCTCTATCAGGTCTATGATAGGCAACAATTTTGAGAGCCAGCTAGACTTTTGAGCTTACAATTGCGTCACTATTTCCACCGTCTCCGATTCCAAAAGGCTCCAGAAATCAACGACTGGTCGTTGAGGTGTATTGTACTTTCATGATCTTTTGCGTACTTTCAGTATTTTGGAAGAATGAGGCATGAGTTTCATGAGAATCTGCGATAATCAAAGCTCATTAAATCTCAGCTCGCCGAGTTGTCTGTCTCATGTTTCCTAAATTTATTTCAGCTCAGCATGAATTGAGATGTGTTTGAACCCCAAACAACTTGCGATGCCAGAGTGATAAAATGGCGTGATGCCAATTAGATATCCCTGGTCTACCTGGTTGAAGGCCGAGACACATGATTCAGCTTAAGCTTTGAAGCTTCCATGGAGCCAAGCTAAGTCCAAGCTGTCTTGACTTCAAACGATCTACGGCTCGTACCTGTTCCTGTTGAACCCGGAGCTACAGCGGTTTCGTAACAAAAACACAAGCCGTGGAGTCTGCAAGATGAGCTCTTGATGTCTTCAGTGATCTCAACCTTTCCGGTATTTCTACGACCTTGAGCCAACACTTGCAAGTGCCAACCATGTGCCAACCATTTCTCCCAGGATTGATCTGGTTTTTTGGGGTGCACCATTGGGATTTTTTGGCATTTCTCGAAAAACCTTCATCCTGGATCTGTGTGAATCGTTCAGGGAGTCCCCAAACCAAAATGGATCATGACCTATCAATGGAACTATCAACGTGGGTCATTAAATGTCCCCATTGAACATCACCCAACCATTAGGTATATGGTCTATAATGGCTATTATAAGGTGATGCCTATCAATCTATCAATGTTGGCCAAAACCCCGAAAAAACATGCAGAACCTGAGAAAACAACTCCTCCAAGACTTCGGACAAGGCAAAGAGCAGCAACAGCATGGCACCCTGCCGTTGCGACGAATTCAGGGCAGGGAGGACGAAGGAAAACACACACTTCTGAAACAATGACAAAAGATGACAAAAACATACCCATATGCTCCATGTACCATATTTACCTACCAAACTGGGTGATTTTGTTCGGGCAAATGTTGGGATTCATATTCCACACATGATGGGATATGCAACTTGGCTATGCAAATGTCTACCGATCTTCGGATTCCCCCTGAATCCACACGGGCCGACCTCACTGCTGTGACCAATCGCTACTGACCTGGTTTAAAAAGGACCAAATTCCCATGACGAAATCCGACGCTGTCCAACAATGCTGGAGATCCCACAGAAAAACGATCATTTGGAGGAGATATGATGGGGCTATTATTGGATGATACTGGATGCGTGGCTTTGTCTGAAAATGATTGTGAAAATGTGGATGTCCCAGAAATTATAATATTTGATGGGGGAAATCGTCACGAAGTCTGCTCACTTTGCTTCGTTGGTCTTCTTTTGGCACCTGGGAATTGCCACCATTGAAGTGTGGATCCTATTTGCACATCCCAGCAGCGAACATCCATTTTGTTGCCGAATAAACATGCACATTTGATGGCAGCTGCAAAATACATTTTCCACATGTCAACTTGAGGCACGTCTAGCATAATTAAATATAATTAAGGTACCACGAAATCCAATCGTTTGATGGTTAGATAATGTTAGATCTACATAGATCTACCATATGTGGGCTCGTTTGAAATAGGCTAATTACCTAAATCCAGAGTCTTACAAAATACCAACATGGTCATGACTGGGGTATACACCATTTTCGGACCCATCGTGTTGATCACATCGCCCCTTGGCTTTTTTTGGGCCTTCCGGAAGCTGAGCGATCGGCGCAAAAGCTGCGAGAGTCATCAGGAAGTGAATGTCGAGCTGGGCCTCATTTCATGAGCTCCAAAACGATCTGCACCGGTGTCATCTCATCAAACGATGGCGATTGCTGGAAAATCTCCTGTAAATGGAATTTTCCCAGCAAACCAGCTGCTTACCAGAGGGTAAGATGGTGAGGACATCTCATTTTGGTGGAAAAAAATGTCATAGTTGGTAGTCTACAAGCTCATTGAACTCCATCGAATCCATGGAACCGGCTGCTAATTATAACCCGGGTCAGGGGATGTTGTATTTCCTACATTTTTTAACATTACTTTTGGGTGGGGCCCTCACCATAATCTTAACATATGAACACGATTTGCGTATGTTTGAGTGACACGTCCACCCCAAGAACTGAATGTCCCGAGCATTTTCTTCTCAGATTCCGGGCAGCATGCTGCAGAGCCCCTGCTAAAGCAGGTATACCATAGACCTTGGAGTCTTCCCTGAACTGCGAGGCCAAAGAACATCCCCCATGGTCCCAAATACCTAGACCTTCCTACGGGCTGAAATTTCAGCCTGCGATGAAAAGTCAGCCTGTTCAGTGTTCGCGCTAATATTTCAGCCTGCGGGCAGAAAAAACAATTCGGGCGAAAATCTCCATTGAACAAACAGTGTATCAACATCTATGATAATCTTCTCTACTGGTACCGTCCTTTGCTTTTTACCTCAGCCAGTTAGTAATCTGTGCTGGCTGCAGAAAATTTGGTTGACGGCTTGTAACATGTATTTTTTCAATTTTGCTGATTTTGCTTCGGGCGAAAATTGGCATCATTCGGGCGAAAACATGCATCATTCGGGCGAAAAAAAAGCGAAACACTAATTCCACATAGCCTGGAACATCATTGTTTCCCATTTGTGATCCACCTAATCTGAAAATATGTTGCTCATCTCTATGACAGTCCAACGATTGATTATCAATCCACTCTAAACATTCTATCCTCCTGAATAGGACCAAAATAGCCAAAATCCATTCGGGCAGAAATTTGAGGCTTACAGGATTCGGATTGAAATTTCAGTCTGAAAGCATTCGGGCTGGGTTTTCAGCCGACGTGGAAGATCCAGGTATGTGCCTTCTTCCCCTAAAACATGGTTTCGGGGTGTTGAATATGAATGGGGGGAGTGAATCAGAATGAATCACAGATTTACAACACTTTGTCACCACAAGGGGAAGCCTAGTTGCTACGTCTCATGTTCCCCATGCTCTGAGTGCCTCGCCAGGTAAACAAGGAAGGGTCCAATGAAACCTGGAGGTGATGGCCAGTGATGGCCCATCAAATCTGTCACTCCTCCTTTCTTCACCTTTGTAGACTGATTGTACGTTCGGAATATAATCTACGAGTAATATACAATCTAGTCTGTATATATATATATAACTTGTTGTATCAACGACATATATACAGTGTATTTTTATATATACACCAAATCAACGACTATACCTATACAACGTATCAATGTACATTACATGTCAACTTTACTTGAAAAGATTTCATCCCCCCAAAATAGAGAACGAAGCGTTCCGTCTAAGCCAAGGGCGCAAACTTCGCAAAGGAGCTCCTGGGGAAATGGGTGGTACACACCTTTCAAGCGGAAGCTCATTCTTGCGTTTACGACTTGACTTCTTATATACATACTTCCATTGGGATGTACCCATACCAAAGTCTTATACCAAGTGATCCAATATAATGTAAAGATCCTAGACATAGGGATTTATGTGTATATATATATATTTACAATAGAACCCCCATTACACTGGTAAGTATGCCACAACCTTAACAAGTTACCTTTCATCCCAATTGTCCCCTAGCCCGTCCAATGCTATACCACCATATTGCTACAAGTATCATGATTATATTAAATGGTTAGTAAAGGTTTCCAGCAAATGTATGATAGCTTCATACTAAACTACGAGTATATCAATTTGTTATCTTGGTCATGAAAAAAGCTATGAAATGGTCCCTTATTCTCTGCAGCAATACGCACCGCACACCATTCTTATCGATACTTGGTAACTGAAATCATTAGGGATATCACTGGTCAACATCGGGTCAATTCCCATTTAAATCCCAGACCTACAAGATATAACATGATATAGATATAACCCAGTGAACTGGAGTCCATGACTATCAGTGATCCTCCTAGCAGGCTATACCCCCAATCTTAATTTATGGATATTTTCGTGGGGAAAATGGTGAGAAACCCATGATAAACGACTGGATTCTGGGTACAGTAGTTAGTGCCCGATTTCTAGTCCCACATATTGGTGGCTTGTGGATCTCTCGCCTGACCCCACCATCACCACGCCTATCACACCACCATAGGAAAACGGCAGCAGGGAGAAGAGGAAGATGGAGGTCACACCGATGATGGACGACTTCGTTTTCGAAAGATCCTTAGAGTTTGCGGTGGATCTTCTGGTGCTATCTCTGCCCAAACATGAGTGATTGGGGATTCGATCCCAGGACGGATGTAAATTATAAATATATAGAAATATCATAGAAATATCACATACCATGAACCATGGAATGTATAATATACATTTAATATCATATAATAATATATAATAACATATATATATATATCAATTATATATCTATACAACATTATACAACACATTACAAAGCCACCCGCTCAACTTCTTCTCTCCTCTAGAAACCGCTCTGGCTGGGTAGGTTAGAACGCGGTTGCAGTGACTTTTCCCACCCTAGAGGCCCTAGAAAAACTACAAGCAACATCAAAACTCAGTTTGACAACCGCTCGGAATGAGATCTTTTTTATGGGCTACGGTATTTTCCGAATCTCTTGGTCAGTTCTTTTCAGCCAGTCATAGTGTTTCATCGAGTTGCGCTCAACCATCGAAATCCACGTTTCCCAGGCAACCACTCAGGGACTTCCCCGTGTGAATGTCCATGACCATAGAGCCCGCCCGCACAGCACCCACCGTGGCTGTGGCCGTGGCTTTCGTGATCATGGCTGTGGCTCTCGTGGCTATGGCTGTGGCTATGCTCTGCATGGCGCTCTGCGTGGATGTGGCCTTCATGGCTGTGGCTCTCGTGGCTATGGCCTTCATGGCTGTGGCTATGAGAGCCTGCGGCCTGATGGCTGTGGCTGTGACTGTGGGACTCACAGTCCTCCCCGTGGTCATGATTCTTCAGGGCCACGACACGTGGGCGCTCACGTAAATTCCAGGACCAGTTGCGATGGTTCCGTCCCCGGACTCTCCCAGAAAAAGAGTATGCAGTTGCAGCCAGAGCCACCGCCACCAAAGCAAAGTGAGCTGGCTGAAATCGTTCATCCACTGGATATTGGCATTTGGCTGAAACCGAGGACACACAAGCAGCTGCTGGCAACGTTGCGATGGCAAGGACTGCCTCTGCCAGTGGACGCTCTGGGCAAGGCTTGATGAATTGAGGAAAGCTTTGCATGGCTCAAAAACAGAAAAATCTGGTCAGATACTAAACACTTGCTCAAGCATCCAATCTTTGGGTCAATGATTTTGAGTCATAATCTATCATAATATAAGTAGATCTGCACAACCGCTGGCATCTTTTCTACCTCTGGTGGACAGTTAGTTTGTTCACAAAATGAAACCCCTGTTTCGTTCCTTGCTCCATGTCTATGTCCATAATTTCAGCATATCTCTTCCATCAAAAATTATGCGTAGTTTCTTGTTTGTGCAGTTTCAATGTGAAACCTGTGTGCATTTCCATACATGCATCTCCGTTTCCCTCTCTCTCTCTCTCTGCATCAGTTTTTCAGCACCCTTCAGCTGTGGCGCGGCGCGAACACACGATCACACGATCACACGACTGAGAAACGAGAACCTTCAAGGTGTCACACGTGGCTAATTGGTGTCCGTCCGCAATCTCGCAACATTACGACTCGACACAATTTGATCATCGATCATGTCATGATCATTCAGCTCATTCAGCATTGCACATCTTTGCGAAGAAGTGACCTTCCTGTTCTCCATGTATTAAAAACAAACTAAGAAAACAGAAATATCTTCTTTTTGAAACTGTCCTGCGTTCAACATGACCCAGTTCACATCGCCATCCGTCACGTCGCCCGAATCTGAAAACAGGGTTAAAACATGGGGGTACCTGACCATTGGAATGATCAACCAGGTGGCAACCAAATGACCAACCCGGATCTATAAACAATATTTTTGTCGGATGCAAATTAGACACTTAAGTTGGTGGATTTTAAGAATTCAACAGGCATTAGACATAATTATTAAATGTGATTATGATTAAACCATAATAAACCATCATATTTTGTGGTTCAATACTTTTGGACCCACCAGACTTCACCTTTCTCCCCGCGGTTTTGCGTGCCTTCAAGAATGGTGGGTGGATGAAACCTAGGTGTGGCGTCACGCGATGCATGGGGCATCCGTGTTTGGAGTGTGACACTTGGCGGAATGGCTATGATACCCTTTGGTAATTTGACATGACTATATGGAACAAGGCCCATGTATAATTTATTCACCTATTAAAAGTGGTGATCTTTCGTAGCTACGCTATCAAAGGCCATGTCTCTTGACATTTTGAAACCATTGGTTCCATCGGTTCAGGTGTGCTTCCTTTCCCATGTTTGGCTAATCAAACATGCAGCAGTGATTGGTTCACAACTAATAACACTTACAACAATCATTTCTTTGCACTAACATGCCCATATATGCAGGCAAGTTCCCATATCACCTTTCTGAGTGATGATATTCCCAGGTAAACAATTAGGTGCGAAATGCCTAGGGCCTATGGTGTATATGGGTGACTAACCCATTTTGATGGCCTAACATTTACTAATACCCAGCCTTCATTGGTTAGCAAATTAGCAAAACAGTCATTATTGGTTACATGTGTCTCAGCCATTATTTTCCCTATTAGTTCGGGGTTTCCGAACCATCACATCTATCATCTCCCATTCATAGAATATTTACACCTGAATTTCCCATCAGGAAAACTGTATTTTCCTCAATGTTTTCTACTTGTTTTCCCCATAATACAGGATTGGACTTGTCTGACTTGTCAAATTATGTGGTAAACACCCAGCCCATATAATGCTATTTACTTTCCTCATGGTGGTTGGTTCAATCCCCCACCCTATATCCGAATTATATCATATCAATATACGATAATACACACACACATATATATACACACATACACATGTGTATAAATAAATAAATATATATATATATATCCCAATATCTCAATCTTGTTTCTCAATTTCCCAGTAGATAGCCATTTTTTTGGATACCTGAAAAAACATGACTTTTTCTAAACATCCAGTGGCCTCACGAAGGCAACAGGTCCGGGGGGAGGAGTTCGACACCAGCCCTTCTCGGGCCTCGAGACGCGTTGTATACGCATATGGTACATGTTGTATCCAGTAATTGTATATATATATATAGATAATACAATATGATATAACATGATATAACATGATATAATATGATATAATATGATATAGCATGATATAACATGATATAACATGATAGAACATGATATAACATGATATAATATGATATAATATAAAATATAATATGATCATATGATCATATGATGATGTATATGTATCCTGCGTATCTAGGTGCTAACAAAACATTATCATATGGTTGCCTGCAGCCAGAAACGTTGAGACTGCCTCTGAGTCCTCACTACCTGGGCTTAAACCACCTATAGGGGTGGATTGACATAGACGGACCCTACAATATCCTACAATCATATCTGGACCTACCAGAACTCTTATGTTCGCTGCGAAAACCTGATGAAGACTGTAAAACTAAGAGGCCAACACACCAGGATAGGACAGAACTGGAGGCGCCTCAGTGTGGGAATCCGCCCTGGATATCCCTGGGTGAGATCAGGAACTAAGACTGGCACAGGTCCCATAGGACTGCCCGTTCGAATCCTAGGTGCCATAGAGGCTCCAGCCGCTTTGGATGTCACAGAAAAGATGATTTCAGGAGTTGTTCCTATGGCGTTTCCAAAGATGGGTGCCCTGGGTGCCCCCCTCCGCAGTCACACAAGAAGAGGATATAAAAGGATACAACAGGTCCACTTTGAAAGGAATCAAATCTGGTTTGTGATTTCTGAGCTGCCAACACGCGAACAGCCACACGTCGCGGCGTCACCGCACGGGTTCCGGCTCCCGGGAAGTGCAGTGCACCTTCGGTTCAACCATTGACCTTTGGGGAAACCGGTTCAACATGGCTCAACCAACAAAAAGCACTCACTCGTCACCATGACGTAAACCCTGGCCCAAGGAAATTATTTATCTTCATCCTGGAACAAAAAAGTAGTTTAGTAAATCGTTGATCGGAGGGTATCACTGATGGCCGGGCCAACCCTTGCAGCTTTAATTCACTAGCCATTCGTGTGTTTCCCCTTGAACCCATGGATGAAACCACCAGATTCAAACAATGATAACCGTTGGTCCCTGTGAGACCGGTGGTATATGTGAAACATATATATATATATATAAATAATATATATATATACACGTATATATACACGCACATAAAGACTCAGTGTATCTACATATATATATATAAGCATTGTTGTACAATCTGTACTAAATGCATCTAAATGCCTACCGAAATCCAGGGGTTTTACCGTGGGCATGGACGCAACTTCCCAGGGCTTCTGCGTCGTTTTTCAGTAACGTGCTTCCTACTGGATGTACTGTAAGTGGTCTGGTCTATCAACTATCTTATTAGTTCATTGAATTGAACCCCATCACAGAACGCCAACCCATGAGTAGCCAATGAACATTACTCACTGGGGTGGTGAACACCAGGGTCTGACCCATGACCTGCCGAAGGACCACTTGGCACCTCGGTCTACAAAGCTCTGGCCAAAAACACAGGAAAAAAACCAGAAAAAACCATGAAAATCTGATGAAATCTGATGAAATCTAGGTGTTTTTCTGGATCCTCCAAGATTCTTCAATGCCAGCGCATCACCAAGATTCATCCCATCCACAAGAAATAAATGAACCGTTAAACATACCCCTATCCTATCCCATCTCATGAAACCCTAGTTGGTTGAAAACGGTTTCCCATATGAGTTAGTTCACCCAAGAAGCAGGTAGTATAAGTCCCTCTTTCAAAACTTTAAACCAGCATTTTTCGGTTGTATCATGTCATATCTCCATGTTTCATGGTTAAAACCCACACATCACCAATTGTTCATGGTTAAATCCAATGAAAAATTGCAATTCTTCTTGGTTAATTTCTTTAAATCACGATGTTCATGGTTAAATGCCATTGTCAATGGATTGGTTTAAGGGGAAATCTACAGGAAACCATCAATTTTCCCATTAAATACGGGGCTTTCCTGTAATTTTTCCCTTAAACCAATCTATTGAACCACGCATTGACGTTGGGTTATTTTCAACGTCCAACCCCCTGGGCTCCCCGACATGTTGAGCTGCAGCCGGAGCTGGTGGTTGAACCTGGAATCGCGGCACTGCCATCCTACAGAGTAGTATATGACTATGTATTGACATGTATATATATATTTTAACATGTATAATATTGATATATATATATATACTATATATCCATATATATATGTATATATATGTATACATTTACATATAATAATATATATATATATGTGTATGTGTATATATATATATATGTATATTTCATGCGGATGCAGCCGCAACTTCCTAATGAACACATAGTCATAACTCGGCATAAGCTGATTTTCGACCATTCCAGAGAGGTCACCGTGAGGTCAATAATTTACCCAAATCTCCGAGCACATTCCCAACATTTCCCAACTAATTATAATTCCATGTTATTCCCATCAAATCCCCCATGAGATTCATATTCCCATTTTCTCATTCTATTCCAAGATTTCCAAGGAACTTGAGGAGCTCCAGACTCCACTTCGTGACCTGGCTTGCGAAGTTTTTCGACGACTCCAGGTGCCGCTGCTGAAAGGCCCGTGGTTCGTTTTTGTTTTTTTCGGTTCGGCACCGTCCAACCCTGGTTGGTGGTTGAGCCGTGAAAAATGTCCTGGCTATGTCTGGAAATGGGTACCGGATGGTACCGGTATACCCAACAATTGCTCTTTAAGAGGAGAAACATTGTGATAAAGCAGAGGATCATAATAAGGGTCCCTGTTATCAAACAGACCCGTATGATTCCAGATCATTCTCTTGGAAAACAAAGGCAAAAACAGATTGAAACCACCAACCAGTCTTCTTTGCAAGAATGTGTCTGCAACAGGGTACATTACGCTCAGTACGCATCGTGCAGATATTTCCAAAAGGATACAGAGGTCCTGGCCGTTCAGACACACTCCTGTGACCGCATGTCG
>CAMXCT020003209.1:0-72999 GCA_947184155.2 Cladocopium goreaui | reverse complement strand
ATTTCTTGGAAAATTGGTGCGCCCAACTGGTGGCACTGGCTGCGGGCTAGCAGCTTGAACTGCAGTGACACACCGACGCGCAGGCTCCCAACGTAGACCTCCATCTCGTTACCTCCAAGGGCACCGCACGGACTTCTTTAATGATGATTAATTATGCAAATAATATCAAATAAATTCAAACACTGCAGAAGTGCACTGATAGTCCAACAAAAAATGGCACTGAACTTCAGCAATCAGCTCCTGCATCTCTCTTTGGGTTCTGCTCCGCTTGCAAAGCAATCAGCTGGGAGCTGGATCTCACCTTGACAGGAAATTGGAAGTGCATTTCTCGTGGTTTTCTGCGTCATTATGCACTGATGAAGTTTTCACAAACACATCTTGGGATCATCTTAGGATTCCTGTCTTTTCTGCATCGGAAGATCAAATTTCAGATCCGTCTCTGCAACCGGCCTCTCGCCCTGTCGGTCCCAACTGGGCCACACTAATGAAGTATTCAATCACCTCCGCGGTGTCTGTGGCCACACCTGCAGCACATTCGGGATGCAGGGCTACCAGAGACCACGAGAATGCGTGTCCCAAGCTGAGAGCCGCACTTGGGTAGTGCAACCACACCATGTCCTGTCTTGTGCTCAATTCTGAAACTAAAGTCAAACCCAGAAACCCGAAACCCCGAACTGAGATTTTGGCTGGAGAAAGAGGCTTAACAACAAGGCCATGATCTTTCGCAGGCTGCAGAATCGGATGCTTCATCTAAGTTGCGGCAGAAACTTGAAGGGAGAACACACGGTCCATCAATCTTTTGCAGCGATAGCTTTGAGGGAATTGTTGCCAAGAGAAAGACTTCATTTCATGACGGCAAATGGAAATCACAAGCTAGAAGCAAACTTACTATTGAATCAAGAAAGCAAGAAAAGGTCAGGCAAAGATCGAAAGCTGAATGAACACTAGACAAAGGTCCGCAGGAGTCCCCAGGTTCTGTGCGAGCCCACCTAGAAAAAAAATGACCTATTCTTTTCCAAAGGCATCTTGAATAAATCTGAGTACTCGACATGCACTGGCTTGCTGAAGCTGCTCCAGTGGGACCATCGCCAATCGTCGCCAACTCGAACAGCAAACAGGATCCGCTGTCCATCGAGGAACTGCGGCTGCGACACACTGATCTTCAACGTGCCAAGGCCGTCATTCATAGACACGGCGGTAAGGTTTTGTGGTTTCAACTCTCTGACCTCATCGATATGGGAATCACCAGCTTGACGATATGAAACTTGAATCCGTGTCACCAGGCCATGCACATGTCCTGACTCTCCTGACTTCAAAGAATTTGTCGGTCTCTCGGAAGGAGAGTCAGACGAGAGAGCAAAGGCCAGGACAACTTTTAAGCGTTTTAAGTCCTGATCCACGAGCAACGATGCTCTTGGCTTTTCAGGCGCCGCAAATGCTGTGGCATAAAGGCCAGAGATCTGCGACAACCATGTTCTGCTGCTAGCCCCACCCTTGACGGGGCTATCCAAGTCAATCTTTCGTACTCGGAACTGCACAGCATCTGGCAGGTTCGGCGATTGCACTGTTGCTGGGAATTGCCAGGTGCACAAAGCTAGCCCTTGACCGGTGTTCTGAATGCCTGCCATCTGGGCAAGCTGCAAATCTGCTTCTTGCCACTGCAGGTCACTCTGCAATTGATCTGCTTGCCAAGGCCGCCATTCCACTCTATGTGAAGCATCGTTGGCAGCGGGCACGGCTCTTTGATCGGCCTGGAAGAGAGTGTTACCAATCCGGTTCTCTAGCATGAACAGATTCGTAGATGAGATTAATTCATTTTGATTCAGTACATACTAGATCATGATGGTGAACTCAACTAGTGGCCTCCAGCCAGAATTCCAAGCTCCAAGGAGACCGACGGTCTGCTCCCCCATGAAGCGGTGGAGGTGCCTAAGCCAAAGACCGCAGAACCACCACTATGGGACTGGATTGACTGCTGAATTGAATGACTATGTACCTGGCATTGACAAGCGATCTTGTGCTGCCATGTTGCAACCTGCTTCACTGGGAAAGGTGGCTCGAACTCAGCTGTGTCCACACCTTGCGAGTAAAAGCTTGACTTTGCTGTCACAAATCAGCGTTTTCTGCGTGTCGAACGGTGCCCAAATAAGGATGTAGCCGCTCAAAATCAAGGTCGCCTGATCATAGGCTTGCAACCAATCACCCTAGGACTGATAGCACACTAGCATCCTGCCTTCAAGCAAGCACCACTTGCACCTCTGTCCTCCGCACAGAAGTTGTTCACGAGATCACGAGAGTGAGATTTCACAAGTTCCGTGCCACTTCCAGGTGCTTGCACTGTTGCCAGACTTGTTCCACCTTTCCAAGCGCAAAGCCACAACAGGCTTGAGTTTTGACTCAAGCGTTAGGGAGCCGAATGAAGCCATGGAAGCGCTCCATTGGCTCTCCTTTTGCTCCATCCAGTGGCCGGGCACTGAAAGAGTGGCTGTACAATGTGCAAACCCAGCATTCCAGCCACCACACGGGCGATGCAATTCTATTTAAATCTCAATTTCTTCCACCTGCTCACTTGTGATGCGAGGAAGTCGCACACACACGTCAGTACCAAATCCTGGCAAAAAAAAAAAATGTCTTGCAGACTTGCAGTCCCTTGCAGTCCCTTGCAGTCCCTTGCAGTCCGTTGCAGTCCCTGTTTCTGAGCCATGCTTTTCCATGGTTTTTCTGTGGCCATCTTCCGGCCTGGATATGTTGTGAGTTGGAGCTGACCACCCAAGTATCGAGCATGCAAGCTGGAAACCGGGAGGCCTCACACAACTTGAATGCACTCACATTCTGGCAAGGGTCTGAAGTGTCCCAGGTTCCATCATGTTCAAGCAAAACATAAAAACAAACATGCAAAACAAAAGACATATTGTATTGTAATTAAGTGTGTACTAAACTATATTCGTAGATTATATAAATTATATAGAAATGACATTTGAATTCCCAGGTCGTAGCTTTGCTGCCCAGCAACCAACTCCATAGCCTGCCAAAGGGGTGGCGGCCCCCTCGTCGGCTCCACGAGCCGCGGCTCCATACAAGTAGGACCTGGGCGCTGGGCCAATGGGATTTGCTTGGGAAAATCTTCCAAGACCGTGTTTCCATGTGTTTCCTACATTTACCTACCAACAATTCGGGGTCATGTAGAGTTTCCCTTGAAAAGCCGGGGAATAGTACATCCTTGATCAATATAGGATAATTATGGATAATTAGTAATAGTATGCGTATGCAAATGTTGCAAATGACATGAGCCAACTACTGAAACTATTGTTCTGCTGACTTCGTCCATTGTCACACTCTAAGACTCAAACCATATACGATCTCCCACATCTGAAGGGATGCCACCCGCACGGTCGCTGACGCGAATAGCAACGTGGCACTCATCACGGCCTGTCAACATACTAGTAGCAATCAGCACATCCGGAACAATGCCAAGTGAACCATCAAAAATACCGCTGTTTTTTTTTGTAGGGGAGTCATGGTACGGATGCCTATCAACCAACCGGTATAACGGGATCGGATAGTGGTATTTTGAAGGCTCACGTTGGTTGAACTCTCTCTTGGAGACACTTGTCTGAAAAACTCTTGTCAGCAGAAGTTGCTGAGCCATTGACAAATCAGCACGTGAATAGGTCTCTCTGCAATCTCCGCAGCAGTGGCCCCTGCGAGCGTCGCTTTGAAGCTGTTCTTCAACACTTCAACCATGATGTACCGCAAATAGCCGGGAATGTAGCCTGAGAAATACCACGATGCTGGACAGTTGGTCGAACGAAGCATTGCAGGCAAATACATACAGCAAATCGACAAAATTCTAGTGACATCTAGTGACTCTTGTGTAATGAACACAAAACTCATCAATTGCGTGTAATATGTGTAATATAATATATATCCGCCGACCCCGGCCTTCGCCAAGGCCGGGGCGGCGCCTGGGACCACCGCAGGTGTGGAACTTGTCCTGTCGGACCACCCTCCACCCTCCAAACCCTCCAAAACCTTCCAAACCCTCCAAACACCCTCCAAAACCCTCCAAACCCTCCAAACACCCTCCCCAGCAGGCACCCCAGGGCCAAGGCCACTTCCCCAACAGGCACCCCAGGGCCAAGGCCGCAGCATAGCTTTCTATGGGCTTTCAAAGGTACCGTTTGCCAGCCCGCAAACCCTCCAAAACCTTCCAAACCCTCCAAACACCCTCCAAAACCCTCCAAACCCTCCAAAACCCTCCAAACCCTCCAAACACCTTCCCCAACAGGCACCCCAGGGCCAAGGCCACTTCTCAAACAAGCACCCCAGGGCCAAGGCCACAGCAATGGCTTTCTATTGGCTTTCAAAGCTGCCGTTTGCCAGCCCGCAAACCCTCCAAAACCTTCCAAACCCTCCAAAACCCTCCAAACCCTCCAAACACCCTCCAAAGCCCTCCAAACCCTCCAAACCCTCCAAAACCTTCCAAACCCTCCAAACACCCTCGAAAACCGTCCAAACCCTCCAAAACGTCCAACCCCTCCAAACACCGTCCCCAGCAGGCACCCCAGGGCCAAGGCCACTTCCCCAACAGGCACCCCAGGGCCAAGGCCGCAGCATAGCTTTCTATGGGCTTTCAAAGGTACCGTTTGCCAGCCCGCAAACCCTCCAAACGCTCCAAAACCTTCCAAACCCTCCAAACCCGCCAAAACCTTCCAAACCCTCCAAACACCGTCCCCAGCAGGCACCCCAGGGCCAAGGCCACAGCAATGGCTTTCTATTGGCTTTCAAAGCTGCCGTTTGCCAGCCCGCAAACACTCCAAACGCTCCAAAACCCTCCAAACCCTCCAAAACCCTCCAAACCCTCCAAACACCTTCCAAAGCCCTCCAAAACCTCCAAACCCTCCCTCCAAACACCCTCCAAAACCCTCCAAACCCTCCAAAACCTTCCAAACACCTTCCCCAGCAGGCACCCCACGGCCAAGGCCACTCCCCCAACAGGCACCCCAGGGCCAAGGCCGCAGCATAGCTTTCTATGGGCTTTCAAAGGTACCGTTTGCCAGCCCGCAAACCCTCCAAAACCGTCCAAACCCTCCAAACACCCTCCAAAACTCTCCAAACCCTCCAAAACCCACCAAACCCTCCAAACACCTTTCCCAACAGGCACCCCAGGGCCAAGGCCACTTCTCAAACAAGCAACCCAGGGCCAAGGCCACAGCAATAATGGCTTTCTATTGGCTTTCAAAGCTGCCGTTTGCCAGCCCGCAAACACTCCAAACGCTCCAAAAACCCTCCAAACCCTCCAAAACCCTCCAAACCCTCCAAACACCCTCCAAAACCATCCAAACCCTCCAAACCCTCCAAAACCTTCCAAACCCTCCAAACACCCTCCAAAACTCCCAAACCCTCCAAAACCCTCCAAACACCCTCCCCAGCAGGCACCCCAGGGCCAAGGCCACTTCCCCAACAGGCACCCCAGGGCCAAGGCCGCAGCATAGCTTTCTATGGGCTTTCAAAGGTACCGTTTGCCAGCCCGCAAACCATCCAAACGCTCCAAAACCCTCCAAACCCTCCAAACACCCTCCAAACCCTCCAAACACCTTCCCCAACAGGCACCCCAGGGCCAAGGCCACTTCTCAAACAAGCACCCCAGGGCCAAGGCCACAGCAATGGCTTTCTATTGGCTTTCAAAGCTGCCGTTTGCCAGCCCGCAAACACTCCAAACGCTCCAAAACCCTCCAAACCCTCCAAAACACCTCAAACCCTCCAAACACCCTCCAAAACCCTCCAAACCCTCCAAAACCTTGCAAACCCTTTAAACACCCTCCAAAACTCCCAAACCCTCCAAAACCCTCCAAACCCTCCAAACACCTTCCCCAGCAGGCACCCCAGGGCCAAGGCCACTTCCCCAACAGGCACCCCAGGGCCAAGGCCACTTCTCAAACAGGCACCCCAGGGCCAAGGCCACAGCAATGGCTTTCAAAGCTGCCGTTTGCCCGCCCACAAACGCTCCAAACCTTCCAAAACCTTCCAAACCCTCCAAACCCTCCAAAACCTTCCAAACCCTCCAAACACCGTCCCCAGCAGGCACCCCAGGGCCAAGGCCACTTCCCGAACAGGGGGGGGGCCTCGCTGCCATGGCAGGTGCCCACAGCAAATGGTCTTTCTTATGGGCTTTCAAAGGCTGCCGTTACCCCGCTGCAAACGCTCAAACCTTCCAAACTCCAAACCCTCAAACCCTCCAAAACCTTCCAAACCCTCAAACCCGTCCCCCAGCAGGCACCCCAGGGCCAAGGCCACAGCAATGGCTTTCTATTGGCTTTCAAAGCTGCCGTTTGCCAGCCCGCAAACACTCCAAACGCTCCAAAACCCTCCAAACCCTCCAAAACCGTCCAAACCCTCCAAACACCCTCCAAAACCATCCAAACCCTCCAAAACCATCCAAACCCTCCAAACACCTTCCCCAACAGGCACCCCAGGGCCAAGGCCACTTCTCAATCAGGCACCCCAGGGCCAAGGCCACAGCAATGGCTTTCTATTGGCTTTCAAAGCTGCCGTTTGCCAGCCCGCAAACACTCCAAACGCTCCAAACCCCTCCAAACCCTCCAAAACCCTCCAAACCCTCCAAACACCCTCCAAAACCCTCCAAACCCTCCAAACCCTCCAAAACCTTCCAAACCCTCAACCCCCTTCAAAACCCTCCAAACCCTCCAAAACCCTCCAAACCCTCCAAACACCTTCCCCAACAGGCACCCCAGGGCCAAGGCCACTTCTCAAACAGGCACCCCAGGGCCAAGGCCGGCCAGCATAGCTTTCGATGGGCTTTGCAAAGGTCCCGTTTGCCAGGCCGCGAACCTCCCCAAACCTCCAAACCCTCCAAACCCCCCAAACCCTCCAAAACCTCCAAACCCTCCAAACACCCTCCAAAACCGTCCAAACCCTCCAAAACGTCCAAACCCTCCAAACACCGTCCCCAGCAGGCACCCCAGGGCCAAGGCCACTTCCCCAACAGGCACCCCAGGGGCCAAGGCCACAGCAATGGCTTTCTATTGGCTTTCAAAGCTGCCGTTTGCCAGCCCGCAAACGCTCCAAAACTCTCCAAACGCTCCAAAAAATTTCCAAACCCTCCAAACACCCTCCAAAACACTCCAAACCCCCCAAACCTCCAAAACCTTCCAAACCCTCCAAACACCTTCCAAAACCGTCAAACCCTCCAAACACCGTCCCCAGCAGGCACCCCAGGGCCAAGGCCACTTCCCCAACAGGCACCCCAGGGCCAAGGCCACAGCAATGGCTTTCTATGACTTTCAAAGCTGCCGTTTGCCCGCCCGCAAGCGCTCCAAACCTTCCAAAACCTTCCAAACCCTCCAAACCCTCTAAAACCTTCCAAACCCTCCAAACACCGTCCCCAGCAGGCACCCCAGGGCCAAGGCCACTTCCCGAACAGGCACCCCAGGGCCAAGGCCACAGCAATGGCTTTCTGAGGCTTTCAAAGCTGCCGTTTACCAGCCCGCAAACGCTCCAAACGCTCCAAAACCCTCCAAACCCTCCAAACACCTTCCAAAACCCTCCAAACGCCAAAAAACCCTCCAAACCCTCCAAAACTCGCAAACCCTCCAAACACCCTCCCAGCAGGCACCCCAGGGCCAAGGCCACTTCCCCAACAGGCACCCCAGGGCCAAGGCCGCAGCATAGCTTTCTATGGGCTTTCAAAGGTACCGTTTGCGAGCCCGCAAACACTCCAAAACCGTCCAAACCCTCCAAACACCCTCCAAAACCATCCAAACCCTCCAAAACCATCCAAACCCTCCAAACACCTTGTCCAGCAGGCACCCCAGGGCCAAGGCCACTTCCCCAACAGGCCCAAGGGCCAAGGCCACAGCAATGGCTTTCTATGGGCTTTCAAAGCTGCCGCCCCAGGGCCAAGGCCACTTCTCAAACAAGCACCCCAGGGCCAAGGCCACAGCAATGGCTTCCTATTGGCTTTCAAAGCTGCCGTTTGCCAGCCCGCAAACACTCCAAACGCTCCAAAACTCTCCAAACGCTCCAAAACCCTCCAAACCCTCCAAACACCCTATGCCACTATCTATCTATCCAACAATCGATCTATCCATCTGTTTATCCAACTGTCTATCTACCTATCTGTCATCTATCTCTCTCTCTCTGTCCCTCTATCTATCCATCTGTCCAACAATCGATCTATCCACCCGTTTATCTAATTGTCTATCTACCTATCTATCAATCTAGCTCTCTCTCTCTCTCTATCCCTCTATCTATCCATCGATCTATCTCTCTCTCCCTCTATCTATCTATATATATATATATCTATATCTATCTATCTATCTATCTATCCATCTATCTATCCATCTATCTATCCATCCATCCATCTATCTATCTATCCTTCTACCCATCTATCTATCCAACTACCCATCTGTCTGTCTGTCAATCTCTCTATCTATTCACATGTCTACCTGTCTGTCTGTCTGTCTGTCTGTCTATCTATCTATCTATCCGTCCATCCATCCATCCATCCACCCATCCATCTATCTATCTATCCCTCTCTCTCCCTCTCCCTCTCCCTCTCCCTCTCTCTCTCTCTCTCTCTCTCTCTCTCCCCCCACAGTGCCCCCCAAATAGAGGGGGGTCGGCGGCACCTGGGCGCTAGCCCATTCTATATAGATATAGATAGAATTAGGTGGAAAGATAGCTAGATAGATGATACTCAAGGTGTATCTAATGCACAACATGCACCTGGTGAACATTCTTCACTGATAGATTGATCGAGAAATGATAGATGAGCCATAGGAGCGAGGAGCTCCAGGAGCCAGGACCGTAGAAGCCACAGAAGCCACGAAGCCACAGAAGCCACAGAAGTGACCAGGAGCCACCAGGAGCCACAGAAGCCACCAGGAGCCACCGGAGCCACCAGGAGCCACCAGGAGCCACCAGGAGCCACCAGGAGCCACCAGGAGCCACCAGGAGCCACCAGGAGCCACCAGGAGCCACCAGGAGCCACCAGGAGCCAGCAGGAGCCAGCAGGAGCCAGGACCGTAGAAGCCACAGAAGCCACGAAGCCACAGAAGCCACAGAAGCCACAGAAGCCACAGAAGCCACAGGAGCCACAGAAGCCACAGGAGCCACAGAAGCCACAGAAGCCACAGAAGCCACAGAAGCCACCAGGACCTAGCAGGAGCCACAGAAGCCACCAGGAGCCACCAGGAGCCACCAGGAGCCACCAGGAGCCAGGACCCAAAAAAAAAAGCCAAAAAAAATAGCCCTCCCTTCTGAACCCTCAATCTTTCCAGAAAAGACCCTCCCAACCACCCTTACCCCATCACCATCCCAACCATCCCCACTATGAGCTCATTCCCATTCCACTTCGCAGGCCTTCAATCCGCAGGCCTTTGCCAAGGTTGGCGCCTCCCCTGACGGCTCCAGCTGTGCCAAGGGGCCCAAGGCCGCCCAGACACCGCCAAGATGGACCTTGGCACAGCTCCCCAAACCAAGACACACATCAAGCAATTGCTCCATGACAGAAACCAAAGCATCCTCCGCATCTTTTTGTTGAGAATGAAATGTGGCAACTGCAATTTCTGCACACTTCCAAGATCCTCTTATCGCAGTACAGGATGGAGCTCTGTCCAAGATTTAGGGACTCCAAGGACCCCCAGCCAAGCATGCGAGAACGCCTTCCAAGAGTTCGGTGTGCCTGGAGCACAGAAGGAACATGAGTGCAGTGGTTCCACGGTGCTGACGGCAGTGTCAGACAACAATCATACTGATACAATTTATATATATATACATACATATGTATATGACGGTTTGCCAAAATGTCTTTTCCTGGTTTGGTTGATAAATCGTAATTCCTTGGGTGCCGCTTCTTATTCTGCCTTTAAGACCATGACCATGACGGACCTAAATAGTCTGAAGCCCTGCATTTTATCCTTCATGTTTGAAGCCGTAGCTAAAACCTGCGGGTAAATTCTAACGGGCGTCTATATGAAGTGGGTGCCGCTGCTAGTTCTTAGTGGTGGAACTGGAATATCTGCAGAGCTGGTCGTTGCCTTTGCTGTCACTGTTGCTTTTGTCAAACAGACAGGATAAACTACAAGTTCTCTGGTGGCGACTGGGTCACGGGTCAAGCAAAGCCGTTTTTTGAAACTTTTGCGAGCCCATTGCTAGCGGGGATCTAGCGGGTAAAATTACGTACAAATTCGCAAAGTTGAGCCGCAACCTCAAAAATATAGGAAAATTGTTGAGCAGCACAGAAATTCACTAAGACATCCTTAGGATTAAGGAGCTAAGTCTAAGTTACATTTTAACTGTTCTTCATGTTGAAATAACAAGCAAACAGGAACACAAAAAAAATCCTTGAACATAGGTGTGAGAAAAAAAAACTAGCGCAAACCTAGCGGGTTTGCTAGCGCTGCCTTGCAGAATTGGTAAATTTAGTTGCGTGCCACCTCATAACGAAGAGGAAAAACCACTAGGTCCGCACTAATTATCAACAACTACAAAACTTCTGTCAACTATTTTTGGCAAATGGTCATATATATATATTATATATATATTATATATATAATCATAGTGGTCCAGTTCAGACTTGCTTTTAGTAGATCTGATGTGGAATTTTCACCCCAAAATTCCTCCAGGACTCAGTCCCTGCCTCCCGTCGGATTTGAGCATTGAGAATCTAGAACTGGTTTCGGATGATTTGAGTCTGGACAATGCAACAACCCAAGCAAACAATTGAGATTCAAGATCGCTCACGCCATCAATTCAAAGAATCGAAGATTGATTTCATAGGGTCCAACTATAAAGGACCATCTCATAATTTCACTTGAGTTTTCATGGAAAGGCTTTCCACAGATCACATCCTTGGACCCAGTGGCACACCAATTGGTTTTTCTTTGGCACCTCTCATCCTTCATGTAAGCGTAACTATTGAGATGTGACAGAAGTACATCTGGAACACCTGGCTGGACGTCTGGTCATCCTCCAAGGGTCTCATCAGCCGTGACCGGCTCCCTTCAGTTTGATAGGGATCACAACAGCTGCATCGATGACTTTCGGGGACTGAAAGATTGGCCAGAAACATTGGGCACAAATTTCTGTGGACGGTGTGATCCTTTCGCACCCTCGGTGCAACATTGGCCAACTAGGAATGATGGATAGACAATGATCACGGTCCAGGGAAGTCGTGAGTCACGGGTGACAGGAATGAGAAAGTTGCTTGTGCGAAAGAAGCTCCAACACCAAAATGTACATTAGAATGGATCCCTGCCCCTTCTCCCGTGGGTGTACATTTCAAACATGGGAATCCACTCGTACCTCTGGAACAAAGTTCGTGCGCCAGCAGCTGTCGCATGCGCTCCTGCTGGCATCAAAGTAGCCTCCTCGTATGATCTCCTAACTAATGGCTACATCGGCTACTTCGCGGAGTTAAATCTATTTTGTGAATAACAGACCTTGAAGGACTTCCTTGGACACTTTTTTCTTCTCCAACATCCGCAGGAAAATACAATCAGGATATCATGGCCCATGACTGTCTGAGCCACTAGTGAGCCTTGAAAGTTGCACAAGGGGAATTGCGATCGCGCGTCTTGAACGACATGTTGCTTCTTCATCCCTGAAAAGATCCCAGTCTGCTTCCAGCATAGCCTGCAGATCATGGAATTGCTCGACAATGAAAGCAAGTCGCCTTCAAACAATTGCAATCAAGCAGATCTTTGGAAACCAGATGTAACTAGTCAGCCCCCCAACTCCTCGTTCTGCCTCTCACAGCCCTGCGTGGAAGTCTAGGGGTGACGGTGGAAATTGGTAAAGTGCAAATTCCCAGGATCTTTCGAAACACCAAAAGTGAGACTGCAGTGAAATTATATAAATGAGGAACATCTGAGTGGAATTGAAAGACGGATATCTAACTGAAACGCAATCCTTACAGAAGAGAATCATCGTAAATGAGTCTGGTGAGACTAGAAGAAGTATTCGGGGTTCCGCCTCTGGGCAAGTCGAAGGTTCGAGCATCGTGCGCAGCAAGAAGGAGCTATCTCCTTGTGCAAACAGGACCATAGAAATCCACTCAAGAGCAATGAGCAGTGGCTGTAGTGGGTCAGGATTCTCCCCTGGCCAAAGCAACCAATGAGGTCATGTAAAGCTTCCCGTATCTTGTACCAACCCAATATCAAGGCCTGCAGCCTTCAATCCTTCGTTGATTTCTTGGAATCAACCCAGAGAGGATCACCCTACCTCAACGGCTCCATGGTCCACCTAATCCACGCTGCATTGCTGTCCAGGGTCTCACTGTACTGTTCACCGTTGACATTCGCAGGACTCCCACTGAGACATCTAAAAGTTGGACCAGCAGCTCCTGAAGGATGCCACGGGGCCATGGGCCACCAGAAATTGAAACAAGAAATTCTTGATGCGTTGATGCCTAGTACACAAGACCTTAACGTACCAAAACTATTCTAAACTATCCTAAACTCTGATGGAAAAAGGAAACATTCTATTAAGGGTGTCCCTGATGGATCTGGTGTACGTCATGGCTGAAATCAGTTGCCAATGTGAGCAAAAACGACCTGGAATGGTCATCCCATCCTGGCATTCCCTTGCCGCCCTTGCCTAATGATTTTTGGTGCTTGGCGGCCATTGAGAGCATGGCAGCATAAAACTCCTAAGATCCTAAAAACCAGGACGGGTGGAAAGCCTGATACTAACCATTTGGAGCCAAAAAGGCCTAGAAGATCCACCAGCCATGGCTCCCCTGCTCAGCCCTGTCTCGGTATCCTCTCCAAGATGGAAAAGCCGTCCACAGCCCAACTGCTCCCGGGCGGTCAACACCAAGGCGAGGCAGTGGCATCCTCAGCACCCAGAGCAAATGGGGAGAACTGAGTGAACTGAGTGAACCTTTTTTGAGCCAACAAAATGTCAACATTGCATGGTTGTTTGTGGTTTCTTGCAGTTTTTGGATGTGAACACAGCTTAAAACATCTAACAACAGAAGCGGTGCTCTGCTCGCCTCGTGCTTGGATGTAGGACTCATCCTGCAGCAAATCCAAAAATGCCAGTGCTTATTGTCGCATGCATTGACCAGGAACCTTGTCATATGAGGCTGTGAGGCCTTTATTTCAAAAATAGGAATACAAGGATCGCCTGCAGTATAGGCTCTTCTTCGCTAGTTGTGTCATCATTTGTATCATCTACATTCATCTACTACAGTGTACCACAACCCCTCTTCACCGCGCCTGGTGTTGCTGCATCCCCTGGAGTATCAAGCTCAGTAGTTGCGACAGGTCTGTGGCCTTGCAAAGGAAAGGCCATCAGATTTGGGATCTGCTGTTGTCCTCAGGAACCACCAGGGCGTAATGAGCTATGATGTTTCTGCGGCACCACAAAACATGAGGCAAAAGTATCAAGCATGACATCGTTCCATGGTCTTTTCCTGTCTTGATCAACTGTGCCTGCAATTGCTGCTGCGCTTCTTGGTGCTGATGCCGCAGGAACCACTCACCTCCATAAGTGGTCATTGTGTGGACTCTCGTGGTCATGATGGCCTCTTCAAATTTCTGCAACATTCCTGGGTTCAATGCCGTTGAATCACGTTGAATGAGACTTTCTTTGGAGGTCCGTCCCGCATACCCGGTTTGCTGAGGTGATGCTTTATCAACACACAAGGTAGATAGTACCCCTGCAAGAGTTGAGGAGGAATGCAAGCCCCACAACATTGTGTGATGTTGTTGCGATTGACAATGTTCCACTAAGGTGTGAATAATATTCCCACAAAGAGATTGTGTATCCATCCAAAGATACTGATGCAACCAGTTGCAAGGCCCGTGAATTTTCATGATCTACTGAATCTACTGGAATGCTTGTCTACGTGCCCATGCCACGAGTCCACGACCCGCTCACCTTCCACATCTTCGTCCAAGATGTCGACGATGGTGCAAAAACAGGCGTCCACGGTCGTATCAGAGGAGACATTTTGTTGGAGCTCCTGGTTGAATGATGGCTGCAAACATCTGCAAAGCCGAATAGTTCTATGACTGAGGAAGACTTTTTAAACAAAAATTCAGACAAGCACAGCACACTGTGATAAATCGTGATGCATCATGCAGAACAGAGGCTGGCTGGGCATGGGATTTGGTTGTTTTTTTTAGTGAGCATGTGAACGAGTTAGGTACTTCTCAAACACATGTCCACTAGTCGACTCCCCATTGGTGCATTATGGGGATCCCACGACACGAGGTCTGCGCACAGCCCAATGTGGCTCCTGCACTAAGAATGGCAACCCCCGCAAAGACGAAGCCAACCAAATTGAGTACCTCAAACATACAAAGCCCAGAATAAGGCCAAGAATCACTCTCACACTATTCCAAAGACATCGACATGAATTTTGCTGGATCCCTGGAAGTTTCGATGAGTCTGAGCCGGATTTCTCATTCTTTCGGGAAATTCAGTGAAATCCCATCGCAATGCCCTGGTTCCACAGCTGCGAGGATTCCGCAGCCAAGCGACTTCATCGCTCGCTTGTTGCCACGGGCTTGGTTCATCCTGTGGTAGTTCCACCAAGGATTCTACGTCAGTGGGAAATTGTTGGCGACAACGGTTTTATGCCGGTGAAGCCAGTCTACGTGACGAAAGATTCAGGAAAGTTCTCTAGTCACTTAAGTTCACCAGAGTCCCGTCAGACTCCATCATTTCCAAACACTGACACGAAACTCCCAGTGCTAGAACCCTGGCGAGAGAGGTCAAAGGTATGCCCTCTTGTTTTGTTCCATGTTTATCCATGTTTGACTACTAATGACATCTAAAGACACTATGACCAAATATGTCTTCCCCATGAGCGTTCTGGCTGCTCTCACAGCACCTCAAGACCACCAGCTTGTCCACCTGCCATGTGTGATGGATATATCTCTGATTATCTCAGCAAAGTGAAGCCTCGTTCTTCTTATTCTTTTACGAAACTGGACCGGATGCAAGTGCTTAACGTCTATATAACTGCAAGAGCTCAAAGACATGACTCAGGACTTGGTGAGGCCAGAAGTGAGTTATAGGGCTCTTTGGAAACTAAATTCCCATCAATGCGAAGAATCCAATCAGAAGAAACTCTGGAAATTTTCATGGACGAGCACAATCTGCAACTCCAGAGCAAAGAGACGAGCAAAGAAGTCACCGCTCTTCATGTTTTGCCGGTGCATCAAAATCTGCACCTAAGAAATGACCAGCCAATCCATTTCCATTTGATTTCCATTTCCATGGCTCCGGCACCACAATTTTGACCCATGCACCTCCAAGTCACGAAGATGGTGGCGCCACTCCGGACTGTGGGAGACCTGGAACGAGTTGGAACTTTTCGCAAAGGCTTTGAATCCCCAACCACCAATGGCAAGATATGGCAAGATATGGCAGGTGGCACAGTGACGTTGGACTTCGGAAACATCGGAAACATCGACCACATCATTGGGTGCAGCTCAGACCAGTGCCCACCTTGCCCAGCTCATTCACGAGCATCTCAAAACTCGGTGTTCCTCGCCCGGGAAAACACTAAATCATCATTGCCGAAATGATCCAAAATGTGTGTCAAATTGATTTTCCTATGATTTGTTGGGATGAAACAGTGATGGAAATGTCCAATCAAACGCTTTGTTCAGACTCGCTGTTGCACTCTGGCGGTCCTCCTCCTGGTAGATCAACAACCTGCAGCTCTTGAACCAGGATGGAGATGAAAGCATCCAACTCCTCCGGCACGGAACCACCGATCCATGCCTCAGTGACTTTGCCTCTAACACCTTGGAATACTGTCAGGAATTGGACTGTCAGGAACTGTCGGTAATCAGTACTCCTTCAGCTTGCCAGGCTGTGCAAGTGGCACCAGGGCTTTTGTAGCACCACACAACGCCTGCTGTTAGCACTGACAAAGGGCCGCCGGGTCAGGCAGCCGAAGCAAGTGCAGAGTCACAGAAGCGACAATGCTTCAGCCCTGCATAAATCTGCAGTTCAACCCTTTCAAAAAAACTTAGTCATTTTTAAGCTGTTACAGTCACAGTAAATATGTTTTTGATTGGGTACTGTATACTGTATACAGTCAAAAACTCAAAGCGCTAGAGGCCACTAGAGGGCGCTAGAGGGCACTAGGGGGCGCTACAAGCCCTTCTTCATTCTCTCAAAAAAAATGCTAGTGGTAGTACAAGAGCAGTCCTGAAATCCATCGAAATCGAAATTGACGGTCGGCCAAAACTGACATGCCATGACATGCCTCACTGTGCGAGCCACACCTGGAAGCAGCTCTCTTGGACGCCCTTCAGCCGCCTTACCTGACAACATCTGACAACTGTTGGATCCTGGAATCGTTCAAATCGTTGAATCATTGGGCACATTGGTGGATCATTGGATCAAAAGGGGGATCTTTTGTTGCATGGCAACAAGAACCTCGCCGCACCTGCTGCAGTTCTGCCCGCAGCTGGAGCAGAAGATCCATCAGACCCGGCATGAATCTCAACTGGGCAACAGCTGTCTGGTTCGGCGGTGGGGTGCAGGGTCAGCATCTCGTGAAAGCAACCATGGAATAGCGCCGGGTTCCCAAGTATCGAGGTGTGAACATCTGTGAACTACTCTTCCATTCCCGCGCATGAACCGCACCGAACATGAAGAGACGATTGTTCAAAGTTCAAACTGTCGGCAAAAGGTTGACAACAAGGCTACAGTTCAAAGCTGGGAAGGTTTTGCAGGGGTTCAAACGAAATAGCATTTTTTGGATCGAGTCGCCAGGGGATCTTCAGTGTCGGAACCGTCAAAGAGGTGCCATAGTGTGTCCACGAAGCTCTTCAGCCGCTTGGCTGAGGTGAGATGAATCTGGAACAAGTTAGAGCAAATGTCACGGATGTTCAGCAGGAAACAGCAGGACTCAAGTGACTCACAAAAGCACACAAAAGCACTCAAAAGCACTCAAAAGCACGCCCTTGAATTCTTGACCGTGAATTCAGTGAATTCCAAAATCCGCCCACACCGCTTTGGCGGTGAAGGCGTGCTTATTGGGGGGCAACAGCAACACTAAATGCTCAATGACATTTGTTAATATAGCAGTCGCTATATCAGCTTTAGCTGGGGGGGGGGCCCAAAAACGGTTTCGCACCGAGACCAGACCCCAAAAACGGTTTCGCACCGAGACCAGAATTCGGTGGTGTTTTCGACATTTTTCGAGGATTTTTGGGTGTCTGAGCCCAAGAGGGTATTGAAATGGAATTTTGGGTCATTTTGGTAGCTTTCCGGCAATGGAAAAACGGCCAAAAATGAAAAAAACATTGTACATAGCAAGATTTTGCAGGGTTTTTGGATGCCAGAGCATTGAAAACACTGCAAAAACAAGTGTTTTGGACTGACGTTATAGCAAAAAACGTGTAAATTACCGTATGCTTGACTGGAAACATTACAAAAACACTGTCAAAAGCAATGTTTTGGAAGGATTTACTGCCTTTATGGCAAAAAACGTGTAAATTACCGTCTGTTTGACTGGAAACATTGGAAAAACACTGTCAAACACAATGTTTTGCAAGGATTTCTTATATATATGTTGGACTTGGCTACCGGCATTGGAACATGGAAAAATTGAAGAAAACACTGTAAATAGCGGTATTTTCAACGGTTGGGGAGATAAGGGAATTGGAAGCATTGTCGAACATGATGTTTTCGACCGGTTTTATGGCGACAAAAGTGTAAAGTACCGTGCTTTGAAGGAAACCATTGCAAAAACATGGAAACACATTCAAAGAACACGGGATTTGGGGGACTATCTAGGCGTCGTTGTCTAGCTATTTGAAATTCCGCAGCTTGGAGAGCCTCCAAGGGAGGGAAAAGTGAAAATTCCATAGCTTGGGAAGCTGTCACGGCGGGGAAAAGTGAAAATTCCCTAGCTTGGGAAGCCCCCACGGGGGGGAAAAGTGAAAATTCCCTAGCTTGGGGAGCCCCCACGGGGGGGAAAAGTGAAAATTCCCTAGCTTGGGGAGCCCCCACGGGGGGGAAAAGTGAAAATTCCCTAGCTTGGGGAGCCCCCACGGGGGGGAAAAGTGAAAATTCCCTAGCTTGGGGAGCCCCCACGGGGGGGAAAAGTGAAAATTCCCTAGCTTGGGGAGCCCCCACGGGGGGGGAAAGTGAAAATTCTTAGCTTGGGGAGCCCCCACGGGGGAAAACCACCCTTAGCCCCTCTCACGGACCGAAATAAACCTGCGGTGTGGGCGGCCACCCCACGCGAAGCGGGGTGAATATTCCAAACATCATGAAGCGCCTCAGCAACTGCCAAGGCGTGGAGCATCTCCCTGAGCTTCTGATGCTCCAATAGCCATGGCAACGTGCTGCAGGCTGCTTCCCCTACAATACCTCAAGCAGGATCACACAGGTGCCAGGACATACCGGAAACGTGGTACCAACCCTGGGCGCTGTGCTGCAGCTTGAGACGTACTGAAAGTTATGACCCTGAAGGCTCTGGTCTTTCTGAAATGACGGCAGAAATCCACATGGTGCCCTGACCTTCCTGCTGCGCCGCTGTAAGAAGAACTGTCTGAACTCCTTTGGAAGCGAGGTCCGATAAACAGACCCGGATTGGTTGCAGGAAGCACACAGCAGACATAGGGGTTTGGTGGGAAGAATCAAATGGAGCCATATTGATTTCAGACTCCAAAATCAATTTTTCCGTCGGAACCATGGCGCCCCTACGTGACTGCAACAAATCATAATTTGTTTGCAAAAATCGATATACTTCAACTTCCCTTGGTCTGCTCTGGTGTCCTTCTCGCAGGAGGATCGCTCCATTGCACCTGCACAAAGATGCCGACATTATATAAGCAAATTGTCGAAGCAGATTATGTTTTTTGGTCTATGAGAGTCTATCAAGTGATTCTTTGAACTCGACTCGACTTTCTGACACGAAGTGATCCAGTGACGATCTGGAAACTTACAAGGCTGAGAAAACAGAAACGGAACCGGAACGGACCGGAACGAGAATCGAAACTGGCCCAATGGCTAGGAAACTAGGCAGTGCCATTGACTCGACTGCTTAGTTCTCTTCGCTGCAAACGGGAAAGCAATCGGGAAAGGGGAATAAGAAGAGGCGGATACAACTATTTATTGGATAGGAATCACGAGATGAATGGTGAGTTAATGGAGGATAAATCTGGAACCACCTTGGATCTAGCGCCTATCCTGTTTCTGATGCGGACACCCCAACTTCATGTGCAGTCTGTGGCACAGTCCTCATGGGCTTCTGACTTCCATCTCAGTTGTGTACAGCTTCTGCCAGCCAGTTCCAACTATAGGCTTTAGGATCCAAATATACAAGTAGTATTCGTGACAAACACTTTTTCTTAACACTTTTTCTTGGCTTGTACATAATTCAACTGCGTGGAAGACAATTCTGATATATAACTAAGTCGAAGGTGCCGTTCAGTGATGCTTAAGAGTCAAACACTTAACTCAAAGACTCACAAGGGATTGAGATTCTTCACCGAACAGAGTCTCTCTGAGTGAATCATCCCGAGAATTCTACCTCCAGCGATTTGCCCGAGCCTACTAGATGCCATAGCCGCCAACAACTGACAGCACTTTGTGCTGGTTTTGGCATCCTGACCGTAGGCAGGCATCAGCACCTGGAGCGTCGCCGAGATTTGGGTTCGTAGAGCATGTGTAGAGCACGTACTTCTCATCTTTCAACATCTTTCATAAATTCAAAGGCAACAACAGAATTCATGTAGGAACATCTTCTTCATTTGTCCATGTGTCGAATGCCTTCTCATCAAAAGAACCATTGGCAAATGGCCAGGAGATGCCAGGAAGTTGTTCTGCATGCTATGATGCCATTTGAAAAAAACAAAAGCTCAGCATGGCTGTCCTGGAAACACCAAAAGTACCTTAACCAAAAGATTCTGCCGCAAGCTTCACGACTCCCACATCATACTCACATCCTTCAAATGTGCTGCTACGAGTTTATGATTTTTGGTAACACCCATTGCAGCATACTCATGACTCTGGGGTGGTAGCAGCCCAAGCCTGCAAGATCTCAGCAAATAGAGGACCGCATTTCTCTTCTGGAAACAGCCAGGATGCAAGCTAACAGAAGGCTAGTGCTACGATGTTCTGTGGCCTGCCAAACCAGGCAATCCAGTAGTTTTTGGGGAGACATCAGCTTGCCATTCATACAAAGGAATACTCTTATGAGATGCATCGTGCTGAATACAAAATGAGTGTGTTGCTCCATCATTCAAAGGCATCAGGTTCAGAAGAATCTCAAGAGAGGCTTCGAATGCCTGATCAACCACCAAGCTCCTGCCCCCCAGTCCCAGTCCTACTAGACGGCTGGCAACACCTTGGCAGATCAAACCTGCTCTTCCCTTCAATTTGAGAGTTGCCGTTCCCTGTGCACAGTCTCTTTCAGGCTCCGCCCTAGGGCGTAGCTCCAGGTGCCCAGACTTGGGAGATCTGTGGACATCTGTTGCAGCACAGCCACTGTGGCGTGAACCACTTGCACTTCCTGCAGGGAATCGTATTCACCACAGCTTCATGCTTCACAACTGGGGTCATGTTTGGTCAAAACTTAGTCAAAACTGGTTCATGTGTCATGACTGTCAAGTAGCCAAAAGTAGCCAAAGTGTCAAAGCGCACCTCGTCTCGCCAACCATGATGTTTCAACCGCTGTCGTTGCCATGCAAAATTCAAGTGTTGCACCAGCAACCTGGATGAACGTGGCATCATGAAGCTTCGCTGCTGTCTACATTACATTTCTTGTAAGCTTGAAGGAGACAGAACAATTGACTGTGAGACTAGTGAAACCAGTGGAACTGGTCCGGTCATTATCTTCTTTTGGTCTTGATCATTGTGGGATTGTTCAGTGTTTCTTAAAAGGTATTAATAGTAGAAACTGTCGCTATCTGGCTAAAGTTTGCCGTCTGTCTGCCAAAAGTCTCAACCTAAAGAAGCCAACGCTTCAGAATGGTCTCAAAACCACAACTCCACGCAGTTTCCAACTCGGATTGTTTGACAGGTAACTGGACCAGCTCGCGACAATACGGTTTTTCTTCTCCATGCTGATCTTTCCAACTGCTCTGGTTGTAGATGATCCACACCTTTCAATGCTGCCAGGATGGCTGCACAACTAGCGAGGATTTGTGAGATGTCAATTAGAAAGGACTAATATAGAGATTAAATTCCTGTCACATGTTTGGAGGTAAAGAGGAAGAAGGTATGCAGAAAAACTATGAAAAACCTAGACCTAGATATTAACCAGCGTTCCTTCTCTCTCAACGCCAAGCCACTAAATCGGCCACACCTGATGAGCCTGATGCCTCGCCGAGGTCCTTCCATTGCAAGCTGACCTTTGACCGTGGCCTACGGCATAGGCTCTTTTGACTACACAGCCGGTGAATTGTTTAGCTTCTCTTGAGTCAGACTTATTCGCAACTTTACCATGTACTGTTTGTACCCATCATCAGATGTGTCGGGACTCCTGGAGAAGGCTCACAATGGATTGCAAGCCACCCATGGAGAATGCCAGCCAAGCAAAGGAATCCCCTCCCTGGCGCCGCATTGGAGGGCCGAAGGGTCGGCAAATTGAACCTAATTTAACCATATCTAACCACCAAATCATCACTGGTGCTGAAGGATGATGAATTCCAACAAAGCACCAACTGCAGTGGCAGTTTCTAGGTAGCGGCTTAAGGTTACATCAAAGGACTGGTACTTCTGTACTCCTGACCAATTTGGCCAATTAGACATGGCTGTGTCCCAGGTCTTACTTATATAAGTCGCAGCAGTTCCAATGAGCACCTCACCCACTCATTGAAGCAAACCCTGTCTGTTCTGTTTGATGATATTTGATGCATCAACCAGTGGACTCACTATTCCAATATACGCTCAAGGCATCTCTCCATCCTGTGTTTCCAGAGTCAAGTGTGGATCTTACCACCCATAGGGGATATGATGCGGCAAGCCTACCCTGGGACCCTGCCTCTCCCTTCCAGCACCGCAAGCACCCCTGGACAGCTTGTAGCCCACCAGCGTCCACTGCCCAAGCAGTAGCTGAGGCGCATTTCTGTAGGAGCCTCGGGCACTGGGATCTTGTGGAAAGCTCATGCAGTGCATCAGCCGCAACCCTTCCTGGGCCCTGGCCTCATGATTCAGTGGCATCATGCGAAGGAAACATTAAGATCCACCCAAGACTTTCGTCCATTTGCTGCTGAGTTGCTGCATGAGTGCCCATGCCTTGGTTGATCATCTAAAAAATAATCTAACCATACTTCTGGTCAATCTTGAGATCTTGTCTCTGCTCCACCTGCTGCTGAGTCACTGCATCTTGCGCCAACTGAGGGTGATTGGGAGATATGGCTTCCACGAGGGACTTCACACAAGTGCGGGCATGCCTGGGCGGGTCAATGTCTCATGGCTTCCACAAGATGTCGTCCCTTTCTGGTCTCTACCCAGCCTACCCTGTTTGAGCTTTTGGCCACCTGAATTCAATAAAGTGGCCAGATCACATCGGCAATTCCTAGCGTTCTTGGGAATTACAAACATGTACCAGTAGGTTTCCTTTCCCAACCTTCAAATCCGTCAAGCCCTTTAAGCCCTTTTCCCAAGTTTCGGAGTTTGGTTGCAGCCAAGGTCACATTTCGCAGATCTGCAGGCCTTGCAGTGTCATTTCTGCCATGGTCAACCTTGCACACCAAACAGGTGGCACGATTGAGGGAATTGGGAATCTTTTGGACCTGGAGATTGAACATGTTCCAACTGCTGACCACTGAGTTTGAACATCTTTGAATTCTCAATTCAGTGGTGAGCAGTCCGTTCCCATTGCTTTTGGAGCATGTTTTTTCATAAAGAAAATCTGAGAAGTTCTGACAGTTCTTACTTCTTTGTTCAGGAAAATACCAAGGAGCTGAAGTTGGGAGTCGTGGAAGTCCTTCGCTAATTTGGCCAACCTGGTTGAACCATGGAATCACGTGGAGATCATGAGCCAGGTGCCAGGTGCAAGTCTTGGGGGTTGGAAGCGATTCCATGAAACGATCAACGTCTCCTGAGACTCGGATAGGTTTGCGACAAATGGCCCTATGGCATCTATGGCCCTATGTGCTTGCAGGTGTTCGGTAACAGGGATTGGACAAGCCAATCCACAGAGGAATTCTCCGCATCTCAAGCATTCCAAAACATCCAAAAACCTTGAGCAAATTGTTAGCAGAGGGTAGTTTGCTCAAGGCTCAAGACTGCTTGCAGAAAATCGCTTCTCCTTTTCGTTCCAGCAGTGGACATTTCCCCCCTCAATGGGGATGCGATATCGCTCAATGGAGCACTGCCACTGGGCCACTGGGCCACCACGCTCTTTCATGGCAAAGGCTCCCTGTGCTGTGCCTCCACTGGTGGCTGCCTGTGCCGCTTGCCACGCCCTGGCCTCCGGTGATTGAATCAGTTGACATTTGCCGGTGATGCTGCCGCTCATCATCCCAGAAACCTAAGGGACTTTGGGATTATTTTGTCCTTTGCTCAGTTTCAAACAAACTGTTTATACTAGGCGGTGCACAAAACGAAGTCAAAGTCTTCGTACGTTAGTGCGATTGTCAAACAAAACTCTTCGCATCTCTTCGCCATTCATGAGTAGAAGTTCAAGAGCTTTTAAATCCGCCAAAGTCCACATCGATCTTTTCATATCTGTGCTCTCTCCACCAAAAAGTCCCATGCGATCCACCTTGGCATGCGATCCGCTTTGCGGAGACATGACTCAAAGGCCGTCTGTAGGAGTTGCAATTGCTGGAAATGGATGAAGGCTGGTAGTGGCTAGGGTGGATACCTACCTATGTTACTACTTCAAACTTCCAAAGTGTTGAAATTCATATGGACTTTGAAGCACAGGTTTTTGCTCTATGTCAGGGATATTGGCGTATTTAAAAATAGGGCTTCTGGGAGAAACAGGTCCGAAGAATTCAAAGGAACGTCGTGACATGTCGTGACCATCCTATCGGACCAACTTTTCAGTCTCATATTGAGAAAAGGATAGAAAAGGATCACATCATCACATCATCACACTTTCGACACTTTCGATCTCATGCCGAATGTCTACAGTGTCAAGTGTATTGCCTTGTGCCTAAGCTACGTATCCCAGCACGACCAAACCTTTCAGCAGAAGAAAGCTGAGCCAAAACATCACCATAAATATCAAGAATGAATGAACAGCACCTGCATACCCGTCATACCCGTGATGAAATAGTTCTATGTATATATATATATAATTATATATATACATGCTTGTTGGTTCTCGTAATATGAAGGAGTGGGGAGTCAAAGGCCACAGGCCACAGGGCATCTCCGGCCCACCGCAAATTTGCTGAAGCAGTCCTTGTGTTCTGTACAAAAATCTGCCAAGTTATTAAACTAATTTAAACTATATGAAATGTATATGATATTACTTGATATTTTTAGATACATGCCAGTACGCACAGGATCATGGAGGTAACCTATACGTATGTTGATATGGCTCTCTGGCGGTGAAGTTCTGCCAAAAGCCCATAGCCGCCATAGCCTCATTCACGTTTTCTTCTTCGACTGAAAATTGGCCACATGACCGCTGGTGGGAATAGCCAAATCATCCCAGAAATTTCGAACGTGAGCACGCCGCCTCAAGCTAAGATACGAAGAAAAATTCAATTTGAAAAACTATCCCGAAGTACAGTAAAATGTCTTGGTGGCTCTTCCACTGGCTTCGTGTCGAAAGTTGATGCGGAGATGCTCAGCTGAAAACTCCCCCCGCAAAGTTACTTTGCTGTTTGCTGGTCTTAGGGATTGTGCATTATCAACCCAGTTTGATTGAGTCAGAGCGCAGGAGCGGTGCACGTGCCGTAGCTGCAAACTGAGTCATAAACCACAGACATTCACAAATCATAGATGTGATCCAAAAACTCCACAGACCGTAAAGGGGAACAAAAAACAATCCAGCACGTCCGTTCAGTTCGCCCCCTACCTCCGCCCGCTTTGGGGCAGCAACAGTCCGGATCCAGTCGTGTCATGTCGTGTCTCGCTCATTGCTCCAAGATTGAAAGCTGCAGTGCCACTTGGAGCATGGCATCGTCGGAGTGGTCCTCTTCCTGCGGAAACACTCGGAGGAGTTGAGCCAGATCAGAGCTGAGAACTTGAGAGCATGGCAGGGAGAACACGCCAGATCCGATTTATTTTCTAAAATATCTCACGCCCAAAAGCAACATCAAAAATGGCTGGAACTGGCAAATGCACAAGAGAAAACATAAGAAATCTACAGAAATCTTCCCGGATGTCTACCTTGCAGTTTTCAGAGGGTTGAGGTCGGACCTGCCAATCTCGCCAGCAAGCCTGGCAGTAGGAAAGGCCTGGATGGCAAGGGGATCACCCGACATTGGGACGAAAGAATGTTGTCATTGGCTCATCTGCTTCAGACGTCTTACTTACCCCTACAGGTTACGAATGGTAAGTGCAGGGTCTGCACCCGTAGGGTTGGCTTTGCAAAAGCTGAGTACCTGACCTGCCGATGCACACATGGCACACGAATTACAACTGGGTGTCCCCACCATCCCTCGACTCCTGTAGTGGTGCATCAGCTCCACAGCGGTCACACATTGGCCCTGGCACCACGGTGCAGCGTCGACCGCATCGTGGCTTAAATTTCCACATGATTCCGAATGGTCATTCCCGACAGAGAGGATGATTGCCCGCTTATCTGCATCATTGACTTGCTTAATGAACTTCCTTAAATTACATTTGTGTAGTTGAGGATGCATTCTCCAAAAAGGTTCCAACGTTCCAAATGAACCAACACAAATATCCACAGTTCATGACACAATTCAGATACGCAAGAGGTTGCTACCGAATCATCGTCTCTGTCAAGGCACCTCTGCTCTCAGGATACCAAAAAATAGCAACGGAAACGCGGCCGTCCTTTCGCAATGCTGACCACACCGGTTCTCTGCCGCAACAAGGAGATAGAGATTCAATATGAATAAAATGAGGCACAGGCCCAGAGGCCACTGATGCCACAAATCCCAGAGTTCACATATCTCAAAGGAGATGCCAACGGTTCAACGGCAGTTAGACACTTGTTGCTGAAATTTGGTGAACCTTCTCAGCTGTACAAACAGTGTGTATGAATAAGTTATATATACAAATTAAATAAGTTCTGGACGGAGTCGGTCCTTTACCTCTGGCATCTTCGGCACTGAATGTCGCTGTGTGCCGATGACAATTACATCCCCGTCGTTGAGGAGAACAGGATCTCCATCTACAGTGAAGACTCTGGGCCTTATCCAGCGGCCATGAGACTCAAGAACCATTCCCAAACAAGTCCAGACCTTCAAATGATCCAAAATGAAGCAAGGGGTTGTCTACTATTTCCACTATGTGTATATTATATATATACGTATGTATATAATTGATCTTTAATGCACCACTGGAGATAGGCTGTCGAATGTTACAATTTGCTGTGCAGCCATCTGGTCCCTTTTGACCCTCTCGAGGTCGACACGCTCCCAGTGACAGGATTGCAGACCAAAAGTCATGCTGATGCAGAGCAATGCTGGTGTTCCCATCCTGATGGCATTCAAATGGGTTTTCCGGTGATCCCTAATGAACCCACCTAGCTTTATATTAAAAACTGCTGAACTTCCATATCAAGACTCCTCACCGAGCTTGACTTTGGGAACTTCATAGAGGCTTTGTATCACTCCAAAAACACAGCAATTCCCCCATAAGGCCCGAAGCTCGGGATAGAAGTTGTTGAGCAAGAAGGCCCTAGGGTCCTCAACCGGATTCTCGTGTTCCGACGATCCGTGAGCTGCACTGCAAAGAGATTGCTGAAACTCAACATAGATCAACATAGTCAAGGGGCTCCATCTCAGTATGCGAAAAAAAAATATGTGTTTCAACAAGCCAGGTCCTTGATGGTCCTTGATGTCCAAATCTCGCAGGTGTTGCAAGACGTCATCAAGACGTCGGATGCCGGTAAACAGACCAGGGTAGCTGCAGTCCTGCCAGAATCAATTCCGCTGTCAGGAAACATGTTGACAGAGGGCGCAGTCTTCACCCAAGGTATCAGTACTGCGGCATACCAATCTTGGCGCAGTCTTCGCAGGTTTGAAACCAGCTCAGCATTTGTCAAAGAAACTTTGTTCATGCTACTACAAACCAGTTGTCCAATCTCAAGACATTTCCCGAGCACAATGGGCTCGACAGCATTTACTTTCCAATCTAAACTCTGAAAATTGAGTACTGCAGGCTGTAGGTCCAAACATTCCAAGTACTGATTTTTCATCAATTTATTCGTAGAAAAGATGTCAAAAATTCAAAAGGAACCTATTTCCTGGAGAATAAAGGGTTTGCGTATTCTCCCAACATAAACGTGACCGCTTTGCGCTGTCCTGTCGACTCGAAGCAATGTTTGTGACCTGCAGAGAACTAGCTAATGAGACAGGTAAGTCGTTGGGTGCATCACAAGGAACTAACACAGCGAGCACAGTGCCGTATATGTCCTGCTGCTGTTTCTTTGAAAAGACTTGCTGTCAGGAACAAACGTCTAATTAATCTATGTTCGGCTGTTGTAGCATCTGTATATTCAATATTCAGTATAAGCTCCTTTCAATCTCATTCCACAGCCTTAACCATCCTTAACCTCCCCTGTTTGGTAGTTGCGCTTGCGGAAGACGGCCTGACCATTGCACACCCTGCCCGGCCCATCCTTATCAAAGTGCCAAGAAAAACAACATATGTTTTTCAACACACCATTTTCACGAAGCTACAACCGTAACCTTCCTTGGGTACTGTAGTTTCATGTTGTGCCTGGTAGTTCAACCCACGAAAGGACGTGACTCACTGCTTCCCAAACAAAAAACGTCTTGCGTGGAGGCCTGACGCCATGGCATTGCTTGTGCACATTCCAAGTAGAGGCCTTTGGTGTCCTGGAGTCCTGCGCAAAACTGTCACTGGCAAGCTGATTCAGCTGATTTGTCTGTTCCATCTTCATTGGTTTTAATCCACGTTCGATCCTCATGGAAAGCAAAACACAGCTGCGGCTCAAAGGCCGCACTTGGCGCCAAGTGTGCTTAAAGTACTCGTGGATGCAGTCCAAACAAGCCTCAGTCCTTAGCATAGTTCCTCAAGAGCGATGCAGGGCGGAACGGCTCGATGCCCAAGCTCAGCATTCTCAGATTATATTCCGCCACATAGGGAGGCACATCCCTTGGCCAGGGCAAGCTGCAGTTTCAGACCCGCTCATTAGTTTGCTGAATGTTTGCCGTTGACTAGATGTCCACATATGAGTAAACAAATAAGCTCATGTGATCATCTCAAGCATGACTGCAGCATTCAGCTGCTAGTGGTTTTTTTTTCTTCTGGAGCATCTGTCTTGTAGCCGCCAACATGAGTTCTTGTAGGAACCAATGGTAACCAAGGATCTTGGGTCTCTTCACTGTGCCACTGGCGTCATCTGGCTCTGAGTGACCCATCCCAAGGCTTGCTCTAATTCATCAGCCACCTGCTCCTTGCTGTGGCCCGTGCTCAGTAAGAAGCGCCTCAGTTGGAGGCACTGAAGCCAGGCCCAGAAAGAACCAGTTTGGAAAAGAGGATCCCATTACTCAAAGAAATCCAATAGTTGGAGATACAATTCTAAGAGCCTCGAGATCATCCGCCCAGTCTTCGTGTCCAGTTTTCCCTTGTCAGCGTGGTGAAGTTGCAATGCATCTAAGATCTATGTAGGTATTGACCGTGTACAAATAAATACGTTTTCTTCTATACCTATATTTACAATCATACAAATACTTATATAGTAGAAAATTGAAAGTTAGAATGCCGCGCAGGGCCACCAAAAAAAATCCATTGAAAGTTAGAATGCCATACCATAATTGTCTGAAAAAATCTACCAAAATTCTACCTTTTAGTCCGTATTATGCTTGTAAATGTGGATATATTGTTTTCAAAAATTGTTTGATCAAATTTACCTCCCTGTTGTGCCGGGGCCACCAAACCTTTATTTTTTGTAGGGTTAGAATGCCTCCGCAGCATATGCCCCCAAAACATCTGAATTCTATAAAGATTTTAGATAGATAAATGAAATCTTGGTCCCCAATGACGGTTGAGATAAGTACTTACCACAGTTTGAAATCATCATCATATATCCTACATCAACCAAATCCCTGAAAAAAGCGGGTCGAGCTATCAAAACCTGGTTTTGAGCTAGTTTCTGCGAAAAAAAAGTTTTAGTCAACAAAACCAGGTTTTTGATGAAGCAGCTTCGCCACAACCCGTAGAAAACCGTCCAAAACCTGTAAAAACTCATCAAAACCCATAAAAAACCGTAAAAAACCGTAGTCCAAAACCGACCAAGAGTTTGGTTTGCCGGGGCCACCAAACCTTGTTTTTTGTAGGTTTAGAATGCCTGAGCATATGCCCCCAAAACTTCTGAATTCTATATAGATCTTGAATATATAAATGAAATCTAGATGTGAGTAAACGACGTCTTCTTGGATCGGCGGATGACGATATTGCATCTTTCCGCATATTATGTCATTTTTATTGATCTTTTTTTTGGCTGAACATGAGAATGATTTTTGCAAATACCTCAAATATCTGCATATTCTACATATTCAAAATGCGATATTGCATTTTTTCTGCATATCATGCCATTGTTTACTGTTCATGAAAAGATTTGTTTGCAATTTGCATCCATATTCTGCATATTTGCAGTACATGGAAGACACGGGACGGTCGAAAATTCATTAAGAATTTTGGAGTTTTAGGGTTTTCAGGACTAATCAAATAGGGTTAGAATGCCCGTCGGGGATTTTCCCACGGTATTCCCCCCGATAATGTAAATGTTGATTGAAAAGGATGGTAACCTCCAAAAACGGCATTATACACAGACGATGTTGCATATTTTCCAGTACTCTGTAATGTTTTATTGATCATGTTTTTTCTGATCATGAGCATGTTTTTTGGCAAATACTGTATATTCTGCATTTTGAAAATAACAATATGATGTTGCATTTTTTTGCATATCATGACAGTGCTTATTGTTCATGGAAAGATTTGTTTGCAATTTACATGCATATTCTGCATATTTGCAGTACATGGCAGGCACGGGACGGTTGAAAATGCCCCAAGAATTTTGGAGTTTTAGGGGTTTCAGGACTGAACAAATAGGGTTAGAATGCGCGTCGGGATTTTCCCACAGTATTCCCCATGATAATGAAATGTTGATTAAACAGGATGGTAACCTCCGAAAACGGCATTATACACACATATATATGCGCTGCATATATTACATATATGTACATGCATGTACATGCATATTAGATGTGAGTAAACGAAGTGTTCTTGGATCGGCGGATGCATATTCTGTCATTTTTAGTGATCATGTACTTTTTTGCTGATCATGAGAATGATTTTCGCAAATACCTCAAATATCTGCATATTCTACATATTCAAAATGCGATATTGCATTTTTCTGCATATCATGACAGTGCTTATTGTTCATGGAAAGATTTGTTTGCAATTTACATGCCTATTCTGCATATTTGCAGTACATGGAAGACACGGGACGGTCGAAAATGCGTTAAGAATTTTGGAGTTTTAGGGGTTTCAGGACAAAGTAAATAGGGTTAGAATGCCCGTCGGGGATTTTCCCACGGTATTTCAATGTTGATTAAACAGGACGGTGACCTCCGAACATGGCATTTTACAATATTATACACACATATACATGCGCTGTATATATTACAAATATGTACATGTACATTCATGTTAGATGTGAGTAAACGAGGTGTCTTGGATCGGCGGATGACAATATTGCATTTTTCTGCATATTATGACACGATTTACTGGTCATGGAAAGATTTGTTTGCAAAATAAATCAAATTCTGCAAATTTGCAATACATGGAAGACACGGGACGGTCGAAAATTTGTTAAGAATTTTGGAGTTTTAGGGGGTTCAGGACTAAATAAATAGGCTTAGAATGCCCGTCGGGGATTGGCATTTCCCCCGACAATGAAATGTTGATTGAACAGGATGGTAACCTCCAAAAATGGCATTACACACAGACGATGTTGCATTCTTTCTGCATATTCTGTCATTTTTTGTTGATTATGTTTTTTTGCTGATCATGAGCATGTTTTTTTGCCATTTTTTGCCCATACATGCATATTCTACATATTCATAGTACGATATTGCATTTTTCTGCATATTGTGACATGTATTATTGGTCATGGGTAGATTCTTTTGCAATTTACATGCATATTCTGCATTTTTTCAGTACATGGAAAAGATGGGACGGTCGAAATTGCGCCAAGAATTTTGGAATTTCAAGGGTTTCAGGACTAAATAAATAAGGTTAGAATGCCTGTCGAAAATTTCCCACGGTATTCCCCACGATAATGTAAATGTTGATTAAACAGAATGGTAACCTCCGATAACGGCATTATACACACATATATATGCGCTGTATATATTACATATATGTACATGCATGTACATGCATATTAGATGTGAGTAAACGAGGTGTTCTTGGATTGGCGGATGACGATATTGCATGTTTTCTGCATATTCTGTCAAGTTTTATTGATCATGGGTAGATATTTTTGCAATTTACATTCATAATCCTCATATTTGCAGTACATGGAAGACACGGGACGGTCGAAAATTCGTCAAGAATTTTTGAGTTTTAGGGGGTTCAGGACTAAATAAATAGAGATAGAATGCCGTCCCGGATTTTTTAAGGGGTTTCAGGACTAAATAAATAGGCTTAGAATGCCCGTCGGGGATTTTCCCACGGTATTTCCCACAATAGTAAAATGTTGATTAAACAGGATGGTAACCTCCAAAAACGGCATGATACACAAACAATATTGCATTTTTTCCCAATATTCTGTAATGTTTTATTGATCATGTTTTTTTTGCTGATCATGAGCACGTTTTTTTGGCAAATACTGTATATTCTGCATTTTGAAAATAGCAATATGATGTTGCATTTTTTTGCATATCATGACAGTGCTTATTGTTCATGGAAAGATTTGTTTGCATTAGATGCATATTCTGAATATTTGCAGTACATGGAAGACACGGGACGGTCGAAAATGCGTCAAGAATTTTGGAGTTTGAGGAGTTTCAGGACTGAATAAATAGGGTTAGAATGCCCGTCAGGGATTTTCCCATGATATTCTCCACGATAATGTAAATGCTGATTAAACAGGATGGTAACCTCCAAAAACGGCATTATACACAAACGATATTGCATTCATCATTTATAAAAAATGCTCTGTCATTTTTTATTGATCATGTTTGTTTTTGCTGATCATGAGCGTATTTTTGGGCGAATACCTGCATATTCTACATATTCATAATACTATATTACATGTTTTCCTTGTATTAGAACAGTGTTTATTGTTAATGGAAAAAATGTTTGCAATTTACATGCATATTCTCCAAATTTGCAGTAAGTGGAAGACACGGGACGGTCGAAAATGCGCCAAGAATTTTGGAGTTTTAGGGGTTTCAGGACTAAATAAATAGGGTTAGAATGCCCGTCGGGATTTTCCCACAATATTCCCCATGATAATGAAATGTTGATTAAACAGGATGGTAACGTCCGATAACGGCATTATACACACATATATATGCGCTGCATATATTACATATATAACATATATGTACATGTACATGCATATTAGATGTGAGTAAACGAGGTGTTCTTGGATCGGCGGATGACGATATTGCATTGTTTCTGCATATTCTGTCAATTTTAGTGATCATGTAGTTTTTTGCTGTTCATGAGATTTTTTTTGGCAAATACCTGCATATTCTACATATTTATAATACGATATTGCATTTGTCTGCATATTATGCCATTGTTTATTGTTCATGGAAAGATTTGTTTGCAATTTACATGCATATTCTGCATATTTGCAGTACCATATACATGGAAGACACGGGACGGTCGAAACATGCATCAAACATTTTGGATTTTTAGGGGTTTCAGGACTAAATAAATAGGGTTAGAATGCCGTGCCGTTTTTTTAAGGAATTTCAGGATTAAATAAATAGGGTTAGAATGCCCGTCCGGAATTTTCCCACGATATTCTCTTCGATAATGAAATGTTGATTAAACAGGATGGTAACCTCCAAAAACGGCATTATACACACACACATATATATATATATATGCGCTGTAATTATGTACATCTACAATCATGTACATACATATTAGATCATATTATTAGATGTGAGTAAACGAGGTGTCTTTGGATCGGCGGATGACGATATTGCATTTTTTTTGCATATTTTGTCATTTTTTTCATCATGGGTAGATCCATTAGTTTTCATGGGTTTTTCATTATTTTGACGATGGTTTTCAATATTGTTCATTGTTTTTTTCATTATATGGTACAACCGAAAGTTATCATGCCACCTTCGTGGAAAGATATGGATTTCAAGAAAAAAAACGCGTACCGCCCGAGAAATCTGGGAGGCATTCTAACCTTATTTATCTAGTCCTGAATCCCCTTTAAAAAATCCGGGACAGCATTCAGTGATTTTTCACTTTCAAGATATTGTTCATTATTTTTCAGTGATTTTTCATTATTTTCAAGGTGTGTTTCATAATTTTTCATTGATGTTTCAATGTCGTTGCATGTGTTTCATTATTTTTCAGTGTTTTTTCAATGTTTTAGAGATGTTTTCATGATGTTTCATTATCTTTTGGGTAGATGTTTTGCAATTTACATGCATATTCTGCATAATTGCAGCACCATATACAAGGAAGACACAGGACGGTCGAAAATTCGTTAAGAATTTTGGAGTTTTAGGGGTTTCAGGACTAAATAAATAGGGTTAGAATGCTTCAGGACTAAATAAACAGGGTTAGAATGCCTCCCGGATTTCTCACGCGGTACGCGGGTCTTTTCTTGAAATCCACTTAAGGCCACCAAAGCGGCATTCTAACTTTCAATTTTCCGGTATACATATAAATATACATGTATACTTGTACTTATACTTGCACTTACACTCATACTTATATTTATACTTAATCCTTATGCTTAGCTTATGCTTATACTTAGACTTAGACTTGCACTTACACTACTACTTTGTACTTCTACTTGTACTTCTACTTGTACTTATACTTGTACTTGTACTTATACGTGTACTTATACTTAGACTTTACTTGCTGTATACATATACATATACGTTATAATATACTTTATACTTTGTACTGGATACTTTATACTTGCTACTTCATATTTTATACTTTATATGTTCTACTTCCTACTTCCTACTTTCTACTTCCTACTTTCTACTGTCTACTTCCTACTTTATACGTTACACTCTATGCTTTGTTCTTTCTGCTTTATGCTGAATGCTTTACACTTTGTGCTTCATGCTTTATGCTTTATGCTTTATACTTTACCTATGCTTGATGCTTTATGCTTTATACTTCATACTTTATACTTTATCCCTTATGTTTTATCCTTTATGTTTTATACTTTATACTTATACTTGTACTTGCAAGTATAATTTTTTACTTACAGTTACAGTTACACTTACACTAACACTAACATTTATACTTAAACTTATACGTATACCTATAGGTATACTTATACTTATACTTACACTTTTCCTTAAACTGTACTTGTACTTGTACTTGTACTTATACTTATACTTATACCTATACTTATACTTGTACCAAAACTAAAACTAAAACTAAAAACTTAAACTTAAACTTATACTTATACTTATACTTGTACTTATACTTATACCAAAATTAAAACTAAAACTAAAAACTTATACTTATACTGATACTTACACTTAGACTTAGACTTAGACTTATACTTTTACTTATACTAATACTTCTACTTCTACTTCTACTTCTACTTCTACTTATACTTATACTTATACTTGTACTTGTACCTGTAGGTGTACTTGTACTTGTACGTATAATCACACTTCTACTTGTACTTATACTTATATTCACACCTTCATTTGTACTTTTACTTGTATTTCTACTTCTACTTGTACTTATGTTTGTACTGATACTTGTATTGTACACGTCCTTTTACTTATACTTGTACTTATACTTATGTTCATGCTCATGCTTATACTTATATTTTTACTTTTACTGTTGTTTTTATTTTTATTTTTACTTCTACTTCTACTTCTATTTCAATTTTACTTTTATTTTTACTTTTACTTTTACATGATATTTACATATATATATATATACAGTACTATGTAGGTATATACGCTATCACATGTATGATATGTATATATAATACATACATATGTACTCACATTAAAATACATGATATACATGATCTCCACTCTATACCACATTGCCACACCTCACCATGGAATCCCATCCTTCCTAGAAATAATCGCACAGATGGAAGTGTGAGAAATGTGGCCATCCCATTGTCACTCACATCCTGCCCTTGAATACTGATTTGATGAAATCCACCACCATCCATGTTTATTCAAGCAAAAATTTACAATAAACCAAAACACTGAAAGTTGATACAAATCCTCAAATACACTCAATCATCACAAAGTGTGTTGGTGGATTTGTTTCACATGGCCAGCTTCAGACAAGCCACGCCCTGAGTTGCAGCCGGTACTCTTTGGCTGCTGGCGACTCCCGGGATTGAGGCAAAGGTGCTGAAGGGCACAGCCAAAACTCTTGGCGTTCGCCATGCTCTACCTGGCAGCGCCGTGTCAAAGCTGGATGCTGGTAATGTCGATTTTTTGAAAATGAATTTATGGATCTGTCACTCAAGGCACTCCTGTGCACCCATAGAACAATTTTCACTCCGAACAAAACAATATCCGGATTCACCTTTTCTATTTGACCAGTCTCCCGGTTCATCTAATTATACAAAAACGCAAGCCAAGATACGCAGCACACCCGGGTTTCTTTTGCTGAAATTTGCGGCTCGGACACTAGGGCCTGTGAACATAACGAAACAATTTGGTTTTCAACACAATCAAAACAACTCGACGCCCCCCGCCCTTGCGTGTTTGTAATCTTGCACATATTGGAACTGTTATGATGCCCTGAAAGAACGGATTTTCAACCGTGGTTTGCGGTCAATGATGATTCAACAACCCCACATTGGCACGAGCGTATGATGCTAGCATCGCATTGGAAATAAATTCAGCAAAATTTCTGGCCACACAGAAATGATCACACATAGTCAGGCACAGTTTAGCACTGACGATTTTGCAAGACCTTGGTTTGTTCATGCCGAATCCGTGCCCAACGACGCCCCGTGGGTATAGTTGGAGGCCCGTCATGTTCAGTCATGCAGGCGGTGTTTTTTTTTCCTCGAGTTTGGCCGATGTCGCGCTAATGGCTCGGTCCTTACATGAGAGTAAGCAGCAAAAACATCTGTACAAGGACGCAAGGTCCTTGAAATCAGCAAATCGATTGAAGCAAAACAAAGAAACAACAACCACACCAAAAGCGACGACCCGCAAATCCCCCAGCCAGACTTGCGTTTCGCCAGCGGAAAAAGCGAAACAAAAAGCAGGAAAACACCGAAACAAAACGGGGCCAGAGCCCAAACGAAAACACCCACAGAATCGATTTGCACCAGGAAGCAGTGGAAAATCCACTGCATCCCTATCAAAAACATGCAAACAAACGAATTATGTGTCGCAGCTGCTCAGGCAGACATAAAGACTCAGCACGGAGGTTAACCCTAGCATGAGCCTAGCTGTACACGAAAGCAGATCAGTCATGCAGGCGGTGTGCTAATCATCAAAGCATGTTTTGCCTTGTATTTCAAATCAGCCATTGTATTTGCAGGGGAAATGTTCAACTCCATTACAAAATTATACAAACAGTAGAAAATGATGACGCAGGATTCCGTCACGGGATTGATGATTCATCCAAGCTTTGCCGTTACTGCCCTGACAATTCATTCATTTCCTTCACCAATCAGATTGTAAAAAATTGGTCATGTTCGAAAAGAGGGAATTTCAAATTTGATGTCATGTCCCCGTCAATGTTTGCACATTTCCATGGCCATGTTGCTGCGCGTCTGATTGACATATTCATTTTGTGACGTCTGTTTGTCTGGAACCAAACTGCTAACCCCAGAACAGTGGCAATCCAAACCATGCCATCAAACATGTTGAAAGCAAAATTACTCACATTTGATTGAATCAAACCCACACCCATGCAATCAAAGATTCACTCACAAAGTTTCAGTGAATGGTGGCAAATTTAAATTCAATATAAATAAAGAAACAAACTGTCATTTGCGACATACTTGCGGCAAACCTTTTCATTCCCTTGATGGGCGATTGATTTTGCAGCGTCACTATTATCAAGGTTCTATACCCACCACGATTCCAGGATCCAAATTCGCCCCTAATGTCCAGCCAACCACTTTAAAATCACACACGACGATCCGTCCATTTTCAGACCACACACGAAAAAGGATGTGAAAGTAACAAATTGCTATTCCCCAACCTTTTTCACACTTGGCACAAAACTGGAAGTGGGCTATCATTTAACCCGCAAACTTATCTGTAAAACATGCCACCACGCGCACACATGTTTTTTTGCAAACTTTTCTGGAACCGAAAGCACCTCAGACTTCGTCTTGATGCTCACTGTGTCATGGGCACAATTCCCATGACTCACATAAAATACGCACAGCTGACGAGAGCAAAAATGTGTTTTTGTATTTGTTTTGCTGATCCAAATCGTCTCGGGCAATCACTTCTTGATTTGTGCATGCTGCACATGACATGCAAACTGACGCAGCAACTTCAATATTTTATTTGGGTGCACTTCAGGGTACACAACTATCTTGCACCCCGCCTATCACAGCCTGCAACTGGTGTCATGCAAACTTTTCTGGAACCGAAAGCGCCTCAGAATTCATCCTGATGTACAGTACTCGATTTGTGCTGTGACATGTGCACAACTGCATGACTGACATGCCTATGCACACAACTGCAAATGCGGAAATGTGTTCCCCGCCTTGATACCAGAATTTTTCTCTTTATCACTATGGCATAGGTTCTGCAGGCCAAGGGTTTGGCCATGTTGTCTCATCTGTTGGAACCTTTTCAAAGTGAAATTCCCTATACTGAAGCCACTTATGTGGACTCATCCCCAATAGGTGACCTTCTCCATTGGTGCCTATGCCTTTCAGATTTTGCAACTTTTGCTTGAGATACAAGCGCCTCAGGATATGAACAGATACTACACCTGTTATGTCACATGGCATGAGTGTACCATGACGCAAAATGAATGTAGTGCAAACAGCGTCAACAGGAAGCACCCCGCCTTGCTGCACACTTTAGAAAGCAGCATGCAAATTGGATGTCAAATCCCTAAAGGAAAACACCAAAACGTCAGGTGTCTCCACTGCACCGCAGGGACGCATATTGCGTGCCTCTACATGGTTGAGCTCGTTACGAGCTTCTGGCAGATTCACCTTTTCAAGTTGGGCTATGGCTATAGGGCTATGTCTCCTCATCGTCTTCCATCTCTTCGGATTCAGAAGGCTCCGCATCTCCATGATGAATCTCCATCCAGGCCTCAGGGTCGCTGACCTCGCACATCTCTGAATGGCCATAGCGAAAGGCCCTTTGAGATTCACTTTCCATTGCCTCATCTGAATCCTCTTCTTCCTCTTCTGCATTTTCATTCTCTCCAGAATTGTCCAACATGAGTACTGCCTGAGGTTGTGGCTGCATCGCTTTCGTCCACAGTTAAATTGGGGCTTTGTTGCCCCCCGCTTCGGCAGGCATCCATAACATTGCAAAGCAACTGAAGTCGTTCTTCATACAATTGCTGTCGTTCCAATGTCGTCGCAACTGATCGCCGTCGAAGGCACCTGCTATAGATAAAGGTCAGCATGGCTTCTAGACTCCATGCAGCATGAGGTTCTGGAAGATCATTTTCATCACGTAGTGCAGGCATTTCAATTGGGTCTGCACCTGCACTGCCAGTGGGAATGCTCGTGCTCGAGCTCGCTGCATTGCTTGAAGGAAATTCATTGTTGGCAGCAAGAATCGCAGCACTAATGTGAGACATTCTGATTGTCTCTTCACCATCGTCAGCCTCATGAGTTGCTGGCTCCTCCAAAACAGGAACATCACCTCCTTGGAGATTTTCTGGACTCCTGGACAGCCAATTGAAAACCCAAATCATCCCAACTCCAATGCACAGGGTGAGGATCAAAGTGAGGAAGTTGCCACCACCTTCAGAAAATGAATCACATCCTTGCAAATGAAGCTGGATCAGGCTCAAGGCGCTGGCAAGGGCTCGACTGCCCCCTCTTTACACAAAGACACGTCCAGGGTCATCAGCTCCCTCGAGGCATCCAGTTGACCTGGTGTACAAACCGAGCAAAGTCATCAAAGATTTCATCCTTGGTGCGGCCAAACGTTTTGCGCTGATATCAGCGGGATTTTGGTGTCCGCTGGTGCTACAAAGTTTCAGCGTTCCATTTCCAACCATCTCTTGTAGCCACAAAATGCGGCAACTCAAATGTCTCAACCTTCCAACGCCTCTGCGAGACAAAATCCCTTTCGCACCACTGCTGCCATTGTAGATGTAGATCAACGTTCTTTTGTTGGTGATCCATGTCAACAGCCTTGCAAGAAGGATGGCGTCACTGGCTCCACTGCTGCAAGCGTAGACTTCAGCTTCTGCAGAAGATAATGAAATCACCTTCTGAGTACGCGATGCTGAATACACCAAGCACCGTTCAAACATCAAAATGCGACAGCTCACAGACCTTCTGCTGACACGGTCCGAAGCCCAGTCAGAGTCAGTGAACACCTCCAAGACGTGTTCATTGGGGCCCACGTCCAGATAGTCGTGGAAAATGCCAGTTGCCTGACCACCCCACTTCAAAGAAACGCAGTGCAAAGGTACCCAACCAAATGTCCAAGCACTGTCAAACTTTTCTCAGTGGGTTTGGAGCTGTAGGTGGACAAGTGCCGAATGACATGTTGAGCCTTGTGGGATGTCATTTGCCAGGTACATCAAAACACCAACGCAAGTCCGGAAAGTTGTGGCTGATGTAGATGAAAGATCTGGTGTATTATCCTCCTTGTCGATGTCAGCATGTGCAGGGCTTTTCTTGTTTTGAATTCAAAAATTCAATCCAAGCAATCCACAAAGCTGGGTGATGTGCTTTTCGTGCGTTTGAAGTGCCAGCCTTCCATCATCATGCAAAGTATACAGTCGTTTCAAGAAGGTCAATTCATCACCTGGCTTCTCAATGCATTGAACTGAAATCTCATATGCAGCCTTGAGTTCTTTCAGAAAATTGCCCAACACGTAATCTCGTTTTCCAACAACAAGCAAATCATCGACATGTATCATTACCACGCAAGATCCATCTTTTGATTTCAAAATGCAAGGGTATGGGTAGTATGGGGTGTGCTCCTCCAGGTCAAGCTTTGACTTCAGAAAGTCGGTAATTCACGATACCACAACAAACTTCCGTCGCGCTGTCCAGGCAACACCTTCCCCAGAGCATAGCTACGTGTAGCTCCACTGGCATCTGTTGTATGGACCAGGGTGTCTCTTTCCTGCTTCACAGTCAGAAAAGCATCTCGAACATCCAAGCTGGCCATCACCATGTTTTCCTTTTCGCGTCTTTCCAACAAAATTGTAGGCAAAAATTCTGGATATGATGCTGCCAGACGCTGGACTGAACAAGCTTTCTCTTTCAGGCGCCAACCAAGCAAACTCACGAGCAACGAACCTCGATCTCCTCAACCAAATTGCTTCGCCCTTTGAGTTGTGCTTTTCGCGCCAAGTGCGCACAAAGCGAGTGCTCAACACTTTTGCAGTAGGTGGCACAACATCAGGGCTTTGCAGAACCTGCAGACGTTCCAGCCTTTGAAGTTCAAGCTGGTCTGCCAACGCATCCAGTCGCAAAAGCTCGTCGGCAATGAGCTCTGGTTCTTTTGCAGAATGAGGAAATGTAAGTTGCTCCATGATCTTGGCCATGTTGGCATCTTCCATTGAACTTGGATCATCTTCATGAAGAAACTGATCATCATAAAACTCCAGTTCATACTTTTCCATGCGATCTACATCATCGTTGTTGAAATCAAATTTCACTGGTGCATCTTCACGTTCGTAAAGACCAAGGTCGGTACTTGTAACCTGAAGCATTCGTTGTTGATCTGGAGAATCCTCAAGCCTCGGAGTCTTTGGGGCTCTTTCACCAGAGGGATCCATGCGATCATCTTTTGGAGTTGTAGGTTGATCATCTCCAACACGCTGCTTTTTGGGGCTACCAGGCAAAACAGGGCTGTCTGCCTCACCACGTTTGAGAGGTCCTGCAACTGAATCCATGGGCTCATTGGCTGCGGCTGTATCAGCCATATTCGAAGCTTTGGCTGCACCAGCTGTGTCAAGGGCTGTAACAGCCTCATCCCCCGCCTCATCTGTTCTGTTGATGAAAGAGGTCCCGTGTTTCCAAAGCCTGCAATCGAGGCGCTTCGAGGCTCGGCGAGGCCTGGCCGAGGCCACGCCTCGGACGCAAAACGTATTGGCACAAGGACAAAGCGAGGCTTACGGTGACTCGAAACAATATAACACTATTGTTGAAGTCCCAGCAAGGTTGCACTTTTTTTTGTCCAAGCCCGTTGCCTTTCGGCAGGTCTACGGTACTTACGAACCACCACCGGTAGTCTGTCAGCGACACAAGAGTGCCGGGATACCAACTGAGCCACGAGGACGACTATCCCAGCAAGGTTGAACTTGAAGTAGTTGGCAACTGTGCTGCCTTGCTAGAATTTTAGGCCGCAGCTGGCGCAGAGGGACGGCCTCAAGGCAAGCCTCGAGGCTTCAAGTTGATGGAAATTGCAGCAAAACAAAAAGTTTATAAAATGAAACAAAGTTGAAGGCAGACCTCAATGCAAGTCTCGAACTCCAGTGTCGCGAGACCATGGAAATTAAAACAAAACACTTTTGTTGGGGATTTTAGCAAAGCTCACACACGTTTCCTTCACGAATTATCTGAATGTGGGCTCTTGGCGTGCAGGGTCAAGAACGACGACCCTTTCATCTTCATCAACAGGGTTGGAACTTTTGGCGTGGCATCAGCAAGTTACTGGTGGGGCAGAATAGCCGCATCTGGAATACGCTTGACATATGAGTTGCTTCACCAGAGCGGCCTTTTGAGATGCTGATTTTTGCGGACGATTTGGAGTCGCCAGAGCAACGAGAACTGGACCCGAAAGATGGCTCAAGCGGGTCGCACTACAGCAAAGAGATGGAACAGGGACTTGGTAGATTGGGCTTTGCAGCTAATGCTTTGACTCGGGAGAGACTCTTCTTGGGGCCATTGTATGCATGGTCAGCAGCAATTCGATCAAAGAAAGGCCTCCTGAGGATACCAGCGATGCTCCGCACAATCTTTTGGTTTTTGGCAGAAAGAACTCGGGATGGGGGCAGCTTACAAGAGCCTACACCCATCAGAAAGGAGGAGGAGGCGGATCTGGTTTTCTTTACGGATGCAAAGGCTACGGAACAAGGTGCTTGGATAGGAGGTTTCTTGCAGTCAAAGGACGGTAGCATAATTTCGTGGTTCTCAGAAGAGGTGGAAGAAAGCTGGACACCATGGCCTTTCATTCGCAAAGGATCCGAAACGGGTCATTGCAGCTCTGGAATTACTGGCTACGTTGGTAGCTGTCAGGCTTTGGGCCAACGGTTTACAGAAAGGTGGAAAGGGCCGGTGTTGGGTGAGAGCCGGAACAGATAACCAAGGAAATTCCTATGCAGTCAGCGGGTTGATGAGCACAAAGTACCCTCTCACGGTGCTGATTATGGAACTCTCGGAGACCCTTCGTGCCCGAAACTGCGAACTAGATCTTCAATGGATTCCACGAGAACAGAATCAACTTGCGGACGATTTGACAAATCAGGTTTTCACGAAATTTCCCTTGGATTGCCGTGTGCAGTTTGTTGGTGGGGACACTAAATGGATAGTCCTCGAAAAGCTTATGGAAAAGGCCAAAGAGTTTCACTTGGAGCTGGCTACGGAAAAGAAACGTAAAGTTTCTGAGCCAGCAAAAGAAAGGAAGGTGAAAAAACAGAAGCTTTTGGAACCGTGGTGACTTCCCTCGTTGGCCAATGGGATATGGAGAATGCTCGGAAAATCGCACCGGAAAACCTACTGACAGCATTTCTCCAACAGGTCTTGGGATCACCAACCTTGAGCAAACAACAATGGCAAAGAAAAAAGGGATTAGAGCGCGAGTCATCAGCAATTCAGTTCCATTGTCGTTTATTTGCACATGCTTTTTACACGGCACGAAAGTTTGTCTTGGCCTTTCAGTGAGATGATTTATTTGGAAAGAATTTTTTGGCCTCAAAGGAGGAATCACAAGTGACAAAGGAAATCGGAGAATCGACAACGCGTATCCAACTCGATATCGTCAAAGGAAGTTTAGGGGGAGAAACTTCCGTGTTACGGACTTTTAGAATGTCAGGGAAAGAGTTAGTCAAAGAAAGAGTTCGCAAAGAAAGAGTTCGTCAGAAAAAGAGTTCGTCAAAGAAAGAGTTAGTCAAAGAAACAGTTAGTCAGGGAAAGAGTTAGTCAAAGAAAGAGTTAGTGAGGGAAAGAGTTAGTCAAAGAAAGAGTTAGCAAAGAAACAGTTAGTCAGGGAAAGAGTTTGTCAAAGAAAGAGTTAGTGAGGGAAAGAGTTAGTCAAAGAAAGAGTTAGCAAAGAAACAGTTAGTCAGGGAAAGAGTTAGTCAAAGAAAGAGTTAGTGAGGGAATAGCAAAGAAAGAGTTCGTCAGGGAAAGAGTTAGTCAAAGAAAGAGTTAGCCAAAGAAACAGTTAGTCAGGGAAAGAGTTAGTCAAAGAAAGAGTTAGTGAGGGAAAGAGTTAGTCAAAGAAAGAGTTAGTCAAAGAGTTAGTCAAAGAAATTCTTCCCGCAATGTAAATGGGATTGCAAGTGGTGCTGGTGGATGAGTTGCCTATGGAGTTTTGAAGGAAGTCTCGCACGAAATGCGTTTTTGAGATCCCGCAATGTAAATGGGATTGCAAGTGGTGCTGCTGGATGAGTTGCCGATGGAGTTTTGAAGGAAGTCTCGCAGTCCTCGCACGAAATGGGCGTTTTTTTGAGAGATAGCAGATATTCACTAAACACGGTGTTTTTCCAGGGGAGTCAGTTTTTCCAGGCCTTTTCCCCGAGGATCCAGAACAAAAGTGCGTCCCCGAACGTCGATGATCTCCCCTCTGAGGTGCGACGGTTTGCGCGACGGTCACCGTGGTGTGGTCGGATCATTCTCGGATCATTCTCGGGACCATTGTCGGAATCGGTTCCGGCATTGTGAAATTGGGTTTCAAGTGTTTTTTCGTGCATGTGCGGGCGTCGACAGATTAATTCGCACTTGTTCAATTTTCAACTGTATGATTGTTCCCGCAATGCAAATGGGATTGCAAGTGGTGCTGCCGGATGAGTTGCCGATGGAGTTTTGAAGGAAGTCTCGCACGAAATGCGTTTTTGAGAGATAGCAGATGCACGAAACCCTATGTTTTTCCATACAAAGTCCGTCCCCGAACGTCGATGATCTACCTCTGCGGTGCGACGGGTGCGAGACGGTCTCGTGTGTGGTCGGATCATTCTCGGACCATGGTCGGATCATTCTCGGACCATGGTCGGATCGGTTCCGCATTGTAAATGGGGTTTCAAGTGTTTTTCGTGCATGTGCGGTCGACAGAATTCCATTGTGATTTGCAACTGTAGGAGCGTTCCCGCAATGTAAATGGGATTGCAAGTGGTGCTGGTGGATGAGTTGCCGATGGAGTTTTGAAGGAAGTCTCGCACGAAATGCGTTTTTGAGAGATAGCAGATGCACGAAACCCTGTGTTTTCCATACAAAGTCCGTCGTCGAACGTCGATGATCTACCTGTGCGGTGCGACGGGTGCGAGACGGTCTCGTGTGTGGTCGGATCATTCTCGGACCATGGTCGGATCATTCTCGGACCATGGTCGGATCGGTTCCGCATTGTAAATGGGGTTTCAAGTGTTTTTGGTGCATGTGCGGTCGACAGAATTCCATTGTGATTTGCAACTGTAGGATCGTTCCCGCAATGTAAATGGGATTGCAAGTGGTGCTGGTGGATGAGTTGCAGATGGAGTTTTGAAGGAAGTCTTGCACGAAATGCGTTTTTGAGAGATAGCAGATGCACGAAACCCTGTGTTTTTCCAGACAAAGTGCGTCCCCGAACGTCGATGATCTACCTCTGCGGTGCGACGGGTGCGAGACGGTCTCGTGTGTGGTCGGATCATTCTCGGATCATTCTCGGATCGGTCTCGGATCGGTTCCGCATTGTAAATGGGGTTTCAAGTGTTTTTCGTGCATGCGCGGTCGACAGAATAATTCCATTGTGATTTGCAACTGTAGGATCGTTCCCGCAATGTAAATGGGATTGCAAATGGTGCTGGTGGATGAGTTGCCGATGGAGTTTTGAAGGAAGTCTCGCACGACTTACAACGAACGCCGTTTTTTTTCTTCCATTTTTGGTCGCTATTGATTTTCCCTTCTAAAACCTTTTTTAAAAAAAAAGTGCTCAAAATCTTCTTTTTGTTTGTCTTTCGCTCTGGCGTCGAGATCCGGTTTTGGAGCTACAATTTCCGACGCCGTTGTGCGTAGTTCTATTGTGTTTTGCAACTCACATTGTAATGGCTGCGTGAAGGTTGCTTCATGCTGTGGCTGCATGCGTAATACTATTGTCTTTTGCAGCTGGACTTCGTAAATCGTATTGGAGTGGCTGCATGAAGGCTGCGACAGTGATTTGTCAGCAGATTTTCTCCATTTTGGCGCTAGTGATTTTCCTTCTAAAAATCCTTTTAAAAAGTGGTTCAAAATTTCAAAATCGTCTTTTTTTCGCTCTGGCGTCGAGATCCGGTTTTGGAGCTACAATTTCCGATGCCATTGCGCGTAGTTCTCTTGTGTTTTGCAACTCAGTCTCCGCAGATCGCATTGGAATGGCTGCGTCAAGGTTGCTTCTTGCTTTGGCTGCATGCGTAATGTCTTTCTAATGGATTTGTTAGCAGATTTTCTCCATTTTGGCACTAGTGTTTTTTTGTTGAACGTAGGTTTAGAGCAGTGTGAAGTGTGGGGCGTGAAGAGTGCAGTGTGAAGTGTGCAGTGTGAAGGAAGCAGTGGGAAGTGAGAAGTGTGAAGTGTGGAGTGTGAAGTTTCAGTTTGGAGTGCGAAGAGCGCAGTGTGAAGTGTGAAGTGTGAGGTTTGGAGTGTGAAGGAAGCAGTGAGAAGTGAGAAGTGTGAAGTGTGAAGTGTGAAGTGTGGAGTGTGAAGTTTGAAGTTTGGAGTGCGAAGAGTGCAGTGTGAAGTGTGGAGTGTGGAGTGTGAAGACTTTGCTTCGTCACTCTCGCTGAAAAAATCAAACGGGTGTCGAGGGAAGGACACGGTCGGGACAGGGTGTCTTTGAACTATAGGTCATTTATGTTTGGGAAACTTCCGCCGCCGGCTTGCCCGGGTCTATGTTATATTGATATGTTTGAATATGAGGATATATATACTCGGCTTAAGTTTATATGTTCTTGTTCTATAGATGGGAGGGTTTCGGGAGGATATATGTAGTACTCGGTGTCGATCCTGCCGCTGAAGCCGCTGAAGCGTCCGGTATGACATCCTTCCTTTCCTCCTAGGTAAACGCTACGCGATCTCTCCCGCGTCTTCACCTCCGTTCTGTAGCTGTTATGGTGGTTACTTCTTTCGTCTCCGCTGAGCGATGTTTTCCTCCGGGTTGGTTTCTTTCTTACGCGAAACCCGGTAACTCGGAAGTTGAAACTCGGAAGTTTAGACTAGCCTTCACCGTTCTTCGTGAAATAAAAGCATTGTTTTTGTGAACATCAACGTGGACACGGGACCGAGCACCACCTTTCCCAGGGTCCCCTTGTTTTTCCGGCCCAAGTTGAAGGAGCTTTTTTTTTTCCTTCCAACGCCTCTTGGCTTTCGCCAGGTAGTTCAACACGTTCAGTTGCATGTTGCATAGAACCGGTAAATTAACTAATTAATGCATACATATAGCCGCCATCTGGTTGGGGGCCACAAAAGTGAACTGGTATGGGACCTGTACAAAGTCCAGCAGCCGTCACGATTCCATTGCAAAAACACAGCAAACAAAAAGACGGCCCAAGTTGAAGGAGCGGAAATATGATGAGTCCGAATTCCGGGCTGGGAACTCTAACTATGGATCGGCCAAGAAGCACCCCCAACAGATAGAGGTGCAGTTCCAGGAGGAGGAGAAGTTGGGATTTACTGTTCCGTTGCATTGTCTTGAAGCCTGGAAGGCAGCATGTGTCAATTCATGGATACACCGTCATGGAGCAGCCTGTGGCAAGGAAATTGTTTCAGAGCTTAGCTGCTGGAATCATGCTTGTAGAACCACAGCAGAGCAGCGACAACTCTCTCTGCTCGCATCCTGTCGCTTCCAAGACAAGCCAATCGGGAATTACTTGCCACAAACTCCACAAAAGACAGACTTTGGCTCCAAACTCGAAGCCAAAATTTGATCTCAAAAATGAAGACAATTTTGGCTTCGCCTAATGAAACAATAGAAGCGGCCTCCGAGAAATTGAAACTAAAAATGGCTTCCGTTGAAAGAGACACAAACTGTCCAAATCCAACAGAAATGCCGCGGCGCCAAAACAAAGATCTCCCAATGATTTTTTTCCCGTCCAACGCCTCTTGGCTTTCGCCAGGTCGTTCAACACGTCCAGTTGCATGTTGCATAGAACCGGTAAATTAATTAATTAATACATACAAAAGGCCGCCATTGGTTGTGGGCCACAAAAGCGAACTGGTATGGGACCTGTACATAGTCCAGCTGCCGTCACGATTCCATAGCAGAGACACAGCAAGCAACCAAAACACACAAAAGCAACAGAACACACAAAAACACAACCAACCAAAACACAAGCACCAAAAACAAAAAGAGGAAAGTGAACGGCGGTCCAGTTCATTGACTATCTATGAGAGAGAGGTGATAGCATTGTATCAACTCAAGAATTGGTATGGCGAAGCCAAACAAAGCAGAAAAAAGAGACACAAAAATCACAAAGCCATACCGTTGTGTGAGTGAAGCAACACAGCACTATGCGGAAACCAGGGATCCCCCCAGCCAGGATCCCCGAGATCACATAGAGCAAGCCTTCAAGGCATGACAACTCACATGAAAAAACACCTCGATGCTAGCAACGGCAACGCCGTGTAGCAACTGAAGTGGTGAGACACTAAAGAATGCGACGGTGAGAAGGATCTAGGGTGAGAAGTGATGTCGAGCAAGCTACACTAGGACACTCAGGGCACACTCAGAATCCGCTCAGTAGTGCTTTTCCAATCATCATCATCTTTGATTGGCACCAAAGTATTCATCGGATGGGTTGTCAACAGGTTGTAATCGAATGGCACTACAGTGTTCATATTCTAAATGGTCAGCAAGGATGATCTTGCGACATAAAATGGTCGGCATAGGTTCTGGAAGGACAGCTGGTGTCAGCTGTACGGAGGTCTTCGGTGAGAACTGGCTGCACCCTTGATTGCATAAACTGCAGCTGCTGCTCAATCATTGCACGTTCTACTGTGTTCGCTCTGGCTTCAACCCGGATACGAAGGCTGTTAAGGCATTGACAAGCTGTGCGCAGCGTTCGTAGGTCATGTTCGCTGAAGATGCCAGTTAAAATTTCTGTTCTCTGCGATGAAGCAGATGTTTGTTCGAGCATCAGTTGTGCTTGGGAAACGTTTCGAACATAATCTTGCAGCAGAAGGTCACTGTGGCTCGTTGATGCCGGCGGCGGCTGCGTTGATTCGTCCATCAGATCATGTTCCCTGTGTCTTGGGGCTGTGTACGGAATGTCAGTCTGCTGGTTGACCGTCGTTTCTTCCATTGCAGGTTAGTTAGCCTCAAATGTACGAAAGGGAGGTGATCCGCGGTCTGCAAAATGGCTGCATGGTTTCACACTCGAAGACACTCGAAGACAGAATGAGGAACACAAAGACGCCATGGCGCGGATGTACTTTGACATCATCTATCCTAGCTACTGCTAGTTAGTTACCCTTCCCTCCCAAGACCATCACTCCCTTACCAACAAGTGAAAGCGAAGAACCCCAACCTTCTTCTACTTACAACACATCACAAGAATTAAAGGGCAATGAATGCAACTACGAAATTACACTGGATGCAATGTAGCAGGGGCGTGCAAACCAGCCATGGGTATCCCATGTTGGTCAGTAGGACCGTTGAACGGTGCGGGAAGGCACGTACAGGTTGGGCATGGGCGGGATGTTGGACCATCAGCCGTGGGTATCCCACCTGCTTTGGCTTTCTGATGAGGCAGGGGCACATTCTGAAGGAGGCAAGTCGTCACGCACATCAGGGTGGAGCATTTGTGCGATAACAGGATGCGCATGCTTGTTTTGGATGATTTTCGTAATTTCAAGCATAAAGGTATCAGGGTTATCTACTAACGCCTGGGCTTCTGAGAGTGGCTTATCTAGCACTATGGCAATGAGCATTTCTCCTCCGTCTTTCTTGATGAGAGTCGTTTTGCCTTGTTGCATTTTGTTCAAGATTGCCACAGCTTTGTTTTCGCACATGTTCCGTTCCCATTCTTCAGCTGCCCTTTGGGCTAGCTCTCCTGTTTGTGCCGGGGCAGTCCGAATTGTTGGGGTGCCGACTGCCTTGAGGAAGGGGCTGTCAGTTATTTGTGGCGTCGGCAAGGAAGCAACAGCTGAGGCTACCCCACATAGGTCGCTGTCCTGGATTTCAGTTGACCGTGACGTTTTTTGTGTGATGGCTGCCTCCGCATTGATCCACATTTGGCTTAAGGTATGGCCTGCTTTCGGTTCCATGTACCATTTGTTCCAGACTGCTTTGTGGAACCATTGGGGTGCTTTGCGGTTGATTTCGGCCAAATCCCGTTTCATATCGTATTCGCTAAGCAGATCATCTAGTTCTAGCAGTGTAGTGTCGCGGTGGATACATCGTTGTCTTACAGCTCCATCAATGTGCAGGGGCCATCCAGCTGGCATATGCGACTCTTCGAGGAGCCCGTCACCATTTTGTTCGATTATATCACCCAGCATTGGTACGTCAATTGAGGTTTTCAGACTGATACGTGGTCGGTTGCATTGCCATGTTTCTGGGGAGAGTAAACCCCGTTTGGCCAGTTCTGCCACCGCTGGGAAAGAAGGCTGGTCGCTGATGATCAGCGCTTCCTCTTTGATCATGAGCCGAAGGCCATGCATGGGTTCGGGTGTTCCTTGTCCTGACCTTGGTGGAGGACCCCTTGTAGCTGTTGTGTCTTGGAACCAGGTGGGACGAACAGATTTGACCCCTGTCACGCTTCCTGAGTCCGTGCTTTTGACGCTTTCCTGGCGTAGGCTGTGGTACATAGGGGGAATCATCCATGCAGGGACGAAAATGACAACGTATTGGACATTCCACGCCACATGGAGGTCTTGGTTCTTGAAGTCCGGTGTGATGCATCGGACCTGTCCATCAATGACTCGGACGTATGACTCCGTTCGGTCAAAGGAGGCAGTGACCTTAAGACCCAAGTAGAGTTCTCTGAACCAGTATTCCTTGAGCTACATGAATGAGAGGTGTGGCGATCTGGTTTCCAGGACATGTCTCGCTGGTGCCAAGAGTGCCACCAGCCATTCTGCAAGGAATTCTATGACCCTATTCTCGAGCTTGGGGAGGGCATTTTGGACCGCTTGGAACGCTGATTCCATATTTGGCGTTTGCGAAGCAGAGGGTGTGCCTTCTGTGTGTCTGATGTAATCGTCAGCAAAGAAGAGGCGGCACATTCTGGAGACCCACTGGCTGGCACTATCCATGTTGATTGTGATCTTGGCAAGGGGCCATGGGTCCGGCAGAGTGGATAGGCAGTGGAGCAACTCCGATGTCAGCTCTGGTGCTATCACTGGGAGTTCACCTTCCTTTGGCCTATATGGGGTCGTTTCATTCGTTGCGCTTGCTTTGCTGCGTTGTGTATGTTCCTTCGCAGCATCATATACGGTCTGTAGCTGGGGGCCATGTTGGCTAACCATTGCTCTAAGGTATTTACATGCGCGGATGGCAGCCCTGCGAGTGCCGGGTCCATCTTCCGGTTGGTTCTTGGCCGCAGTGGCAAGTATGTCCCGTGCCTCCTCCTCAGGAGATCTGGTTGGCTCCGTTCCTCGCGGGGTATGCACTGTTGTTCCACCGCCGTATGCTGGTGCCTCCTTGGTGCTCGGCAGGTTGACTGGGATGTCCAATGTGGGCTGCGCACGCCACCCATCAAAGAAGTAAATGCCTGGCAGAGGTGTGATTTCTTGGGAAGGGCCGGTTTGTGGTAGGACTCTTCCGGTACGTGCATGATACAATCCTGATGGTAGGCATACATACGTAGGTCTGGGGGTTCGGTCAGCAGCGTATGCAACAAAATCAATTCATGAAATGGGAGGTGCTGCACGGGGATCCAGTTGTGTCCATTTGCTGCTACTTGGTGCAAGTGACGCAAGTACTGCTGGTCTTTCTGTAGCCAGGCAAAGTCGGACGCTCTCACCAGGATGAGCCGGTATCTCACGTTCAGCGGACGGCTGTTTCGTTGGTCATGGTATTGGTTGGCAATGGCTAGGGGGGGGCAAGCCCATGACGGTGCCTCGTTGAGGGACCATCTTTCCATTTGACTGTTGTTTTCTCGTGCTGGATTCGTATTGAAAGAGGGCCAGTCCCACGTGGTGACTCCCCGGCGAAGACCTTGTACCCCATAGGCCAGTGCAGCAAGTACCTGTGCCATGCCAATGAGACCCATCATGTCCAATGGGGAGACTACCAGGGTGAGCGATTTGGATCTTGTAAGCCCCACTGTGATACGTCCTAGGCAGTCCTCAGTGTCCTCTGTGGGGGAGCCATCTGGCTGATATCTTACATTTAGGAAACCTGTGCTCGGTTGGGCTACCATCGCACCTGCCGCTGTGCCACCAGCCGAATTTGCAATGGTCTCAACTCGCAAAGTACGGGCGTAGTCCTTCTTCAACGTGGAGCGGTTGAGGTTGTTTTTATGGTCCGTGGCAGTAGTCATCACGAAAAGCCCGTCCGCAAAGCCTGTGTTGTGGGGGAATTCGGAGAGCACTTGTGATACGAGCGTCTCCAGATCCGCCGCAACTAGACCATTAATTTTAGCATTAGTGTCCCATAGGATGAACTGGTATCCAGGGGGTTTGCTGCTGATTCCTCCAGAGGCAAAACTGCCTAACTCCCAGCGGCTATGCATGAATTTACAGAGATCTGGGTACCTAACGGCAACAACTGAGTGATACGTAACCGGGCTAACTCGTGAACTGGAGGGTAGCATAAGCCCCCACGCATGGATTTCGCTAACTCCGGCTGTGTGGGAGTTAAGCTCCGCTTGAATTTCTCCGGCGATAGGTAGGAGGGTTTCTACATGTTGTAGCATCCAGGCGAGGCGAATGAGGGATTGAGAGAAGTTGATGGTAGTGCCTTCGAGGAGCGTGGCATCGACTTTTGTTGGGAGCTGTGCCTGTTCGCTTGGAAGTGCTGCACGGAAGTGTGAGTTGAGGCCTGGAAGGACTTGGTGGACCGTTCGGAGGTCTTTTTCGTCGTCTGGTGACAGTTGCTCAGTCCACACTCTACCCAGGACATGTTCGCTGTTCCGTAACGTTTGGTTCAGCAGGTGTAAGCATTCATTAGACGAGTCATCGAGCAATCTGATCATCGCTTCAGCAAGGTTGGAAGGCATATAGTAGTTCCTGTCGCTCCGAAGCCCGTGTTTTTTGGCAAGCAGGAGCTGACGTGACCTCTTGGCATTGGGGGCCGTTCGGGCAATTCCGCCCGGTGTTTGCTGCGCGTCCCCTGTCCAAAGGATAAGGGGTTGTTGCTTCAGTAGGCTGATGGTTGCTATTTCACGGTCCGTGCCGTATTGCTGTCTTTCATCAATAACCATCAAAGTGAGGTCTTGCATGAATCCACTTAGTGTCGACCATTGCATGGTGAGGTCTTGAGCCACTGTGCCTCCCGTGGCCAGAATAAGTTGGCACTTGCTAAGCATCTGCCTCCTTTCCCTTGGGTTGATGTCAAATTTGGTATGCGCGTAACTGCTCTCGTTACGCTCTTGATCTCCAACTAGCCTGCCTATGCGCCCAAGCACCCCCGATGGGGGGTCGAGCCATAGGAGCAGGTCAGCGAAGGATTTCGTTCCTGAATTTTCCTTGCACAGGAAAAGGATCCTGAGTTTCTTGCTGTCGTCTAGCTCAAGGAGCGCTAGTATCAGGATTGCCATCGATTTGGATTTGCCTGCACCAAAGAGTCCCTGAATGCAGAGGTCGAGTCTGTTGGTCAGAAGTGCCATCGTGACTGCACATAGTGTGCTCAGAACATGTCCATCAAGTTCAGCTGCATAGGAGATGGCTGTACTTCTGATCCAGCTGTACGGTTCACCTTGAATGTGACAGGGAATGAGTACGAGGCGTAGTAGTTGTCCACAGAGGGATAGGATGTGGGATCTTTTGCCTCCCTCCATACCATCGACAGCCGTTGGTACATTGTAGATTCCGAGCCCGAGTTGATATCTGCACAACGGGGTTTTGCGCCACCGCTGTTACCTCACTGGTGGGTTTTGTGCAGCCGAACATCCAGATGTCCTGCAGGAGGAAGGTGGGGGGCAACGGGCCTTTGTCGTCCTTGACGGTTGCATCGACTGGTTCTAGTCCTTGACCCTCCCTGAGGTACCGTTCATGTAGCACTTGGAGCTGTTCGTCTGCAAAGAATTCAATGGCTCGGACTGAGAGGAAGGCTACCTCGATTGCTTTAGGGTTGCACTGCCTGTATATACGGGCCGCTGGTAGCTCGTTTTTGTTCTTGGTTGTGCGAGGTGTGATGGTTAACACCAACCCAAAAAGGACTTGCAAGTTTGTGGAACTCTGGTGGTTTGGGTCAGTGGTGCCTACCATTGCGATAAGGCGGCCCGTACCGACAGGGCTTATCTTGTGATGGTGTGCTTCGCTCTCTAATAGCTGGTAAACATCCATCTGTGCCAGGCTGGGGTGCCGGAAGGCGAATGCATTATGTCCTCCTCTAACTTTCCAATGGCCAAATTCACTACCTTTGAATAAAAACTCGAACTGAATTGACTGCCAGGGCTCTCGCACTGGGCCTGCGCTTTGCATGGTGAGGCCTGTTTCGTTGTATCCTTCGTTGGGGCTAAGCATTGGAAGGTAGTAGTCCAGCATGTAAATTGCACTGGGAAGTTGCAGGGTACCCAGGAAGTGCTGGACCATTGTGGTGTAGTTCGGCATCTGAGCTCTGGATGCTATCTGCACAGTGGCCAGGGAAGCAAGATACTGGGTAGCGTGTTGCGCATCTTGGACCTTGGCGTTTTGTTGTGCTATTCTGTCCACCAGCTTTTGGATCTTCGCACATGATCGCTAGGTCCCGTAGGAGCCGTTTGGCGACATGGTTGAGCTCAAAACTGCACCATGAGAAGAGCCTGAGGGGGGCTTGTGCATATACTTCGAAGGGGAGTGCTCCTGGCATTCTCTCCAGGTCTGCTAAGTCATGGCAGCCTTCAGGTAACCTGGCCCGCGTCCAGTGTACATAATTGTGCTGTGAATTTCCCAAATAAGCCTGCCATCCTTTGACGTGCGTGATCTTGAACCTCTGTTGTTGAAGCAATCTCATGTCATGCCGAGACGGGTTCCAGATGCACAAGCGATCATCTGCGTGGTGGATGAGGTGTATTTGCCTATTGTAGGAAAGTGCTGATCTTGTGAGAAGAGCGGGTGGAAATGCTATGGCTGTAAGTACTGTTCTTCCTTCAATGATGGAGAATTCTGCCAAGATCGTTTCCCACACCATTCCTGCGTCGGAGCCTGCGCTATGACCTCGAATTTATTTCCAAACGTACTAAAACCGTAGACACACAAACCTTATTAAAAATTACGCCTGCCACGCACGCCGGAAAAAACGCCATCGTGAAAAAACCCTCTCACTGACAATAAAAAACATGAAAAACATCGGCTGACATCTGAAGCACCACACGCCTTTTTTTACTCCTAGACATTGGGGAAGTCCATAGCCCGTCTTTTGGGGCGAAAAAAGAGGAAAAGAGTGGCGTTCCATGAATCTAGGCGGCGTTCCGCACAAAAAACATAGAGAAAAAGGCTTTCCCAAAGAACAGTAAAGGCGGCATTCCGCAAACCGTTCTTAAAACTGTAGGGGGGGAGGGGGGCACAAACAACGAGTCACAGGAAAAAACGTGCGAACCCGCCCACCCTCCCTAGGAGGCCTTGACTGATAACGGCCACACGTAAAAGAAGATTCCTCTGAACCAGTGTGACATGTTTTACTCACAGAAAACAAAGGTTCTTGTTTCAAAAGTCATGCACTCATTGACAGATAAAAACAAGAACATCACACAGGGAAACAAACAAGTTCTGTAAAAAGAAACAGAACCATCGAAACGCGTCACCGAAAAACAACAAACCCCAGTTTGTTGAGCAAGGTACAGCCAGAGTTTACCCAGCAAACAGAGCAGTACCAGAACCCGAATGCAGTCGCAGACGCGTAGAGAAGGGACGCGTAAAGGCGAGGGGCAGGACCGCGTGTCTACTAGAAGTTGCTCTCAACTTCTTTTTAGTACTAAAGGAAATAAAGTCTCATCAGCAAGCTGAGTTGCAACTTATTTCCAAACGTACTAAAACCGTAGACACACAAACCTTATTAAAAATTACGCCTGCCACGCACGCCGGAAAAAACGCCATCGTGAAAAAACCCTCTCACTGACAATAAAAAACATGAAAAACATCGGCTGACATCTGAAGCACCACACGCCTTTTTTTACTCCTAGACATTGGGGAAGTCCATAGCCCGTCTTTTGCCACGGACCCCACCCATGTCAAAGTGGCTATCCAAACTTTCTAAGAAAGTTCAAGCTTTCTTGAAACACTCTCAGGACTTCCGCTCTCGGAGCCTGAGCTTCTTTTCGAAGGAGTTGGTGTGGAGAGTCTCGGGAAGGGAAGTCAGCCAAGTTTGAACTCGAAGGAACCCTGCTATACCAGGGAAGAATCACATGCCTGTCTAATGCGACCGCTGTCAACGCACAAATTGCAGTGATAGGACGTGAGTCCGAATAACCTTTGATCAGAGAAAAACGGGCACCCTCGTTGTCGATGTAAATCACCAGTTGAGAAGAATGTAGGCGATCGCCCCACAGCAGAATTGACATGGAAACCGAAAGCGTTTCCATTTCACCAATTATCGTCTCACGGTTCTCCGTCAAGAAAAAGGAAAGGGACTTTGTATCTCGCTGTAAACCAAACCAGGATAGCACTTGACCAGTGCTCGAGATTAGGACCGCCCCCAATCCCGCACCAGTGTCGCGGTTGAAGCTTGCATCTGTGAATATGAAGAAAGTGTCCAGCAACTTACAGCTCAGTGACCTCGGAGAACCATTAAGCACACGGCTTTTCAGAAGCTTCAAAGATTCCACCAACCTTGCATTCACCTCGGATGTAAAAGGAACGGCATACGCATGTCTGGTTATTTCTTGCAGAGCAACCTTTCCAACACGCCCAAAAATGAAAGCATCACAAAAAGCAAGGCGGCCCCTCAACGTCAGTGCTCCTTTCTTGCTGAGGACACCGGACTGCAAAATTCCATCTATGTATTGTGTTGTATCCTCAACGCGTTTTTCTGTATTGTGAACCTGTAAAGAACCATCCGTAGTCAGCGAAAGGTCAAACACGACTCCCAAGGCAGATACCCTGTCAGAGAAAGAGTCACTCTTTGGACCCTCCTTGTCAAATTTCCATCCAAACAGGTCAAGCATCAGGCACAGCACTGCCTGGGAATTTCCACATAGTTGAGGGGTTGCAAAAGCCACAAAGTCGTCGAAGTAACAAGAAAGGGGAAGCTTAAGACAATGTGCAGCAACCCACTGTAAAAATCTGGCACAGCGAATAAATGCATTGACAGCTGTGCGCGATCCAAACGGCAGAGCCACCTGCCTAAAGAGGGCAGCTTCTCCTTTGACCGGGTCAAAAACTGATAGGTAGGCGTGGGCCAACGAATCATCAGCAATAGCAAGCTGACGGTACGCTGATGCTAAGTCCAGAGACCGCCCTCTCAACCCAGTCGGCCGCCCATTGGCATGCAAGCAGAACATCATATATACGGCCAGTGCACATATAACATCAGGTCCATCCACTGTAGCCTGCTCATAGGTGCTCACCGTGGCATTCACCTGACTCTGAGAAAGATCATCAATTGGTCGAACTTTGCCCGCCTGTGCCAGCGGGAACCTTCGTGAAACCGATGATCCAGGGGGAATAGTATCCCAATCCAGAGGGCCAACCATCCAGCCCTTTGAAACTTCCGCTTGAGTCTTTTCCCACAATTGGTTGTCCAAGGCATCATCACCGCAACTGCGCGTCATGTATCTCAAAGCCTTGTTGGCCTTCGAAGAATGCAAACCCAAATCCTGCTGAGAAATCGTCGCCGGCACAACCTTAGATGGCAAAACAGAGGATCGCGGTGCTTCACCGACAAGGGAAAAACCTTGCTCCAAATCATCGGCCAAATGTTTGTCATCATAGCCCTCCTCCTGGATAACATGTCTCATAAAAGCAATACGCTTGGACTCCAGTATGAGACGCCTTTCCAGAGGCATCTTTTCCTTCAGCAACTTCTCCTCACTCTCAAGCGCTCTGACTTTCTGAAGCCACGCCCCCAATTTTTTGCATCTCAGCTCCACCACTTGTTCATGCGCTGCACTGGCCGCAAACTCACACGCCGCCCTCACATCATCAGACAACCCAGAAAAATTTTTGAAAGGATGGCCCACACTGACTGCTTGTTGCAAAAAAGACTCCGGTGTCCACCTGACCCCAAAAACCCAGTCTTGGAGAACTTCACCTTCAGTTGGCATAGAAACAAAAGTAATGGCAGCAGTACCCTCACAGCGAGTCTTTCCATCACCGCCATGCCCAATGCAACTAAGAACTGGGGTAGCACGCTTTGTTGCAAACTCATCCATGTAACATCCAATATCCCCCATTGAACTGAGAGATGGAGTGTGCTCCACTGTATACTTGAATGGACGGTTTTCTCCCCTCTTAATAGTCCTTCGCAAGAGCTTGCATCCACATGGCACCAAAAAATGGGTACCTGCTACATCCAAAGTTGTGCAAGTTGTTGTAACATCACGCACCAAAGAAAAATCAACTGTCTGCGGAAGATTGGCCAAAACCAAAATATAAGCAAACTCCGGGACCGTAGGAAAAGCCAAAGATTTGGTGGGCTGTTTGCCGGCAGCTATGGCTTGAAAATGAGACAACTTCAGTTTCTTGGCCACCTGGGACACATTTGTCAATTTATATTCACCTGCCAAGGACTCCAAAATTGTTGTTGCCAAAGCTTTGGCTAATGCCGGAGTGTATTCGGCCTCACGAGCGGTGTCAAAAACACCATTTTGAATGGACCAAGGTGCGTGCTCGTGAGAACCATCACATAAAATATTGAGAGCCATCACCGCATCATTGTTTGAGGCAATGCAGGTGCGCTTGAGGCGCTGACCCCCAAACATGCAGTTGTGCACCTCTGCATAATAAGCCTTCACCATTGATTCCACACGACGCCAGTACGAAGTGTTCCATAACAAACTGGTCCAGGGGTTTTCGACAGTCCAAGTAATATTTCGGTCATCCAGTTTAATGATCAACTTGGACATGAATGCATACAGCCGGTTGGCTGCTCGGAGACGCAAAAGGTTCGTACCTTTCACATTGGGTAATCCGTCTGGCCATCTCAAACTTCTCAAAGGAGGGGGCCCATGTATTGTTTTGCTTATGCGTTTGAACCTGGCCCTCGATGCTGTACCACATGGCACACCAAAGTGCACCCACAAGCAGTGAGGTGACAGCGCCCACTGCTCAACAAGCCGTTGATGATCCTCCCGAGTCAAGTCCAAACAAATGACTTTGACATGCTGTTTCCCAACCTTATGATCCACACCAAAACTATCCGGAAAGAAATGCTTCATAGCGTAAGTCAGGTTACCAGACCCACAAAAAAGTTCCATGCAAAAATATCCGCTGGCACCTAGCTGTGGTTTCACATGGCCAGGATGACTGGCCTGTTCATTGCTCATAGCCTCGGCTTTGCGCTTTGCAGCATGGGATGAAACCAAAGGTGAATGTAAAGGTCACTGGTGCTCCGTCTGCGGATGGCTCTTGTAGCAATTGGGCACAGCGCACACATGCTTTCGCGTACATGCTGATCCAAGTTTGCATGTACCAAGGTTGAAACCAAAACAGATAGGATCTCCTTGGGGAGTTCGAGCATGCATCCCTTTGAGAGCCTGTGGAACCGGCTCACGTTTCTTGCCCTTGCTTTTTCCTTTGGCCCCGCCCTTTTGAAACTTGCTTGGCGCAGCCGCTTGCTTGGGTGCCGGCTCAGGTCGCTTCTTGTCAGGCTTATCCACAGAAGCCGAACTCTGCGAGGCCGGAATGGGCAACATGTAATAGGTGATGGACATGTCCGTCTCGAACCTCTCAATCAAGGGGTCCAACGGCAATCCCGCCATTGGAGCAACTTTCAAATTACCTGTAAATGTCTCGCTCAACCTGACAAAAGAATGACGATCTGCACGAAGAAGCTGTGATTGGCTTACCTTCTGAAACCCCGGTGCAGGGGCTTGGGCGTAGATTGCAAACATGCGGTCAATCCACTTCTTTGAAACTTCGAATGTTGCCAAGCCAGTCAAATCCATAGCCAACGCTCTGCGCTGTAAAGCTTGATACAAAGCCAGATCTGAATTGATGCTGATTTCCTGTACTGCCGCTTGTTCCTTGATGACCAATGCCGTTTTCGTGGCATCAAGCTGTATCTCTTTCTCTGGCTTGTTTCCCAAAAGTTCCTGTTGCCGAGTCAAACATTTTGTTGGGCTAATGTAGCTGACTTCATTCTTCTCGATCATTGCTGCACAAAGGTCATAGAGGCCGTGTGCCGGTTCCATCGGCCCAGAAATATCCAAACCTCGGAGTTGCTGCTTCTGCCGGGCCAAACGGGCCCCTCTCTCCGGCGGCGCCAAACGTTTTGGCACTGCTTCTTCTCCTTTGGCAACTGACTTGAAACGATGCATCATCATTGTTTGACTCTCAAAAAGCAGCCTCTTGAATGCAGATAACTCTGCAATTGTTGCCGCAACTCCACCACGCATGGTGTTCAGAAACCTGTTGATCTGTTCGTCTGTAGCCACCGTTCCAGGACTTGTAATCGCGAAACTCAGCTTTGCAAATGTTGCCAATGAATTGGCTTTAAGAGCATCGATCCATGGCTCTGACAAGCCAACCTCTTGAGCTTGTTGAGTGAAGGTTGCCTCCGAGTCCAAAATGGATGCTAAGGCCATCTCACCGCACTATGCCGTCCGGTCTGCTCAGTGCAAACCTCCTATCAGATTCAAACTGCAGTGCAAGAGTTTGAAAAATGAGGTTGAATACAAAAACATAGTGCCCAGGAAGGTGACCCCCGAAAATAAGCAATCTTTCAGCACTCATGGAATGAACCTTTGCTCAAACGGAAAACCAAAAATGACACTTATGCCACCACTTGTTAATGTTCCAGCTCAAACGCTGGTCGCTCCTTTGAGCCGGCATGCGGTTGCTTTCAACTTATGCCCTGCTGCTTTCAGCAACAATCCAAAGTGTTTCACAACATGACACTGATGAACGGCTTTCCGTTATGTGTGCTGCGCTCAGCACTGTGCACTGAGAATGCAACCAACTGTTTGGCTTTCCAAAAAATAAAAAGTCTTTCTTTTTCTGTCCGAACGCATGAAATTCGATCTCAACTGCTAGCTGTCTACTTTTAGACGCTTGCTCTTTGCAGCATCCAAGGCGTCCACCAGGCCTTCCACTGAAGACACCACTTCACCCTTAAAGCAACGACTGCACCTTGCATTGACGGTGCTGCAGCCCTTCTCCAGCATTTCAAAGTTTGGGGTTGAAACAAGACGTCCACAAATGGTCTGATTGGGCCTGGTGCTGCACTTATGCACAACATGACTCTTGCAATTTCTCCAAACAGGTCCACAAATGAAATCTGCTGAACTTGCACGCACCCCAAAAGGGGGAGAGTCCTGAGAGGAATCTGAACTCGTGGATGCCAAATCACTGTCATCAGTTTCATCACCCCCTACGCCAGGTTCCAACGCTGATGGACTTGGCAACGGTGTAGCCGGTTCCACATAATCATCAATGGGCACCTCCGTCTGCGTCCTGTCAGCGGGCACAGTTGCTTCACTAACAGCATGCTGTTTTTGAATGGAACCATCTTGAATCCTCATAAGGTCCAACAGTCTGGAGGTGCGAGATTCATCCGGTCTGAAATGATCTGCTCTGATATTTGCAAGCATTGCACAATAAGCTTGAAGCGGTCTGGTGAGCATGTCACGTGAGTAAACAGCCATACTCTTTGACCCTGGCAGCTCATGGTGCCCAAGCAAAGTCCTAAGAGGCTCCTCCATTCCATATGAACTGCACCATGATAGCGTTGTATGTTTCAAACTGTGTGAACTCACCAAATTGTCCCCAGCTGTTCTCAAGAACCGATTCAGAAACGCACTGATCTCATCCGAAGAAACCGACCTAAGACAAAGCGCTCCATCTGCTGTAGGAGCACGACACAATGCGCCAAAAGGCCTCGCATCGATGCACACCTTCAGGTCGTTCAAAACTGCAAACCATGCCTCTGTCCAATCTGTTGTAGTGATGCCCAAAATGGGACTTACTATGGGCAAGAAAACACGCTTCTTCTTCAAAGAAGTTGCAGTCTTGTGATGAATGGTCCTCGTCTCAATGAAACCAAAAATTTCACCATCATGTTCAGTGCGGTCAACCCATAGACTGTCCAAATGCTGAATGTCACTCCACCTAGACCGTGAATATAAACAAAAAAGTGCAGCGCCAAGCATGTACTTGTCAATGGGATCAACATCACCAACCATGCCTTTCTCCATCATGACCACCTCTGCTGTCTTCAACGGCCTCGCTGGCCTGTAGTCAACCTTTGTCGACATAAGACGCTGAGCACGTCCACGGAGCTGAGCATCGTTCAGCAGCCTGTCAGGAATAGGAATCTGCATGACAAATCTGGCAAACCGCAAAGCTTCCAAGAGTGACATACCTCTGGATGCAGCAACCTTTGAACCATCAGATACAGCCAAATAAGCCAGACATCTTGAGCGGTCCCATGGGTCCCAATCTGTGTAAGCACCCTGAAGCCATTTGAAATACTGTAACAACGTCTGAGCACGCTTGATGGCCGTCCTAGGCGATTTGATGCCAAGAGCATCCCTGAGCACCACGCCACGTTCTGGGCCATCCCCATATAGGCACTCAAATTCCAGGGCACTGCCAAGCTCTCCAGGAAAGCACAACACTTCAAAAACTTGATTCCATTTTGAGATTGACTTGATCCACAGAGCATCTGTCATGGCTTGAAAATCCAAATCAGGTCTAACTTTAACTGCAAAAGAATAACACGGCAGCTCCAACTTTGTGTCCACCGAGCTCTTTGCAATTTCCGTAGACGCGCTGGCAGCATCTGACGCTTGGCCCATCTCAATGCCAAGATATTCAAACGGAAAAAAATCCAGTTGAAGTAAATGCATCATCGTCCTCACCAAAAATTTCTTTCATGACACCAGTTTCCCAAGCCATTTTAAGCTCAGCATCTCCTACACCTTGCAGCCTCGCCTCAAACAGCATGCGATTGTAATCTGCAATTGGCACCGCAACGTCACCTCCAGGTGGGTGCAGAGGTTTGGCCTCCTCGACATCTGTAGTATCCACGTATCCCTGTGACGTGACAGTTTGTGCACCAAACAAATCACCAAGATCATCACCATCCTGTTGACTAGAGATACCACTAGCATTCTTTGGGTTACCCAGCAAAAAATCGTCAGCATCTTGAGCTCCAGACTTCACCAGTTCTTGAAAACTGTCAACATCAGGATCTGCCATTTCTCAAATGACGGTTGTAACGCTCAAGTTCCTCCCTGATGTCCGGAAAGTCCACGTAAATGCAATATGCTGTACTGCAAAAACAGTAAAGGTCACCAACTTCCAAAAAGGCAAAAGTGACAACAGCAGAAAATTCTGTGTGATTCCACAAGCACCACGTGACAGAGAACACTCTGCAAATTGAAATTTGGTCGTAACGATCTGGGTCCCAAGCTAGGTCCATAATACACCCATGTGCCACAAACAACGAGTCACAGGAAAAAACGTGCGAACCCGCCCACCCTCCCTAGGAGGCCTTGACTGATAACGGCCACACGTAAAAGAAGATTCCTCTGAACCAGTGTGACATGTTTTACTCACAGAAAACAAAGGTTCTTGTTTCAAAAGTCATGCGCTCATTGACAGATAAAAACAAGAACATCACACAGGGAAACAAACAAGTTCTGTAAAAAGAAACAGAACCATCGAAACGCGTCACCGAAAAACAACAAACCCCAGTTTGTTGAGCAAGGTACAGCCAGAGTTTACCCAGTAAACAGAGCAGTACCAGAACCCGAATGCAGTCGCAGACGCGTAGAGAAGGGACGCGTAAAGGCGAGGGGCAGGACCGCGTGTCTACTAGAAGTTGCTCTCAACTTCTTTTTAGTACTAAAGGAAATAAAGTCTCATCAGCAAGCTGAGTTGCAACGTATATTGAACCCCCTATGTATCTCGAAGCTTTGAGGGTTTCGGCTGGAAGGGGATTAGGGGAGCGGCAGATTCCTGCTAGAGGATGTTCGGAAAGCAGTTTGGTGAAGAAACGCAGGCTTTGCTTATATCCTGGCCACGGTGGTTTTCGATGGACCGGGGGGGGTGATGGAGCCAAATTCGAGCACCTTCTTTGCCCTGTAGATGATCTGTACTTGCAGCTGGTGGGCCGTGGGCATTCCTAACACAAAAAAAAAGATCTCCCAATGAATGTGCCCGCCAACCCTTCTAGACATGCTCGCACAGCATAAAGTTCCATTCTTCAACCAGTGAAGCAGACTCTCTTCATGCGTCATCATGACGTTAGCACTAAGGAGGTACAGTCATTGGTCTCCAGAATCATAGTATTTTCCGAAGCTTGAATTGGATTCAATGAGTTCGCCCCTTCCCCCAATACCGTTGATACAAACATGAACGTGAAAAATCGAACGCGCCGGTGTGCCATCAATCTAAGAGGCTTCTCGTTTGCACAACATCCAATATTAAAATTCCAGGGTCAAAAGGGGATACATATCGATAAAGACAAGATCAAAAACCAGCGCCCAAACTACTGACGCAGTAGTTGCTGAATAGCAAACTGCCTGTGAGACACACGGACATGCCATTCTCTCAAACATTGAAGTCTGTGCTAACGCTTCCAGCACCGCCAGGAAAAGATTCCAGAAAAAGCACGTTGGCTGCCAGTATAGCATGCGATGTTTTCATATGCAGAAACTTCGATCAAAAATTCAGAATCCAATCAGCCAGTTTACAACGCGATGAACACTTCAAGTGGCAAATGTGAAAAGCGCCGTGCACAGATCTGCAATCAGATCCAACGCTTAATCAAATTCCTACAGGACTACGCAGGCAGACGCGTACGTCAAACACGCACACCAAACACAAGCGCAGAGCGTAAATTCACAAACCTAATTAAACTAAAGCAATACCGTGTCAAGAAGACTGTTTCACCCTCGACTCCCACATGCTGACGTCAAGCCTCCTCTTTTCGCTCCAGACGCAACACGATCAGTCACAGGGAAACACAAACACAACAAGCAAACAAAACAAGACAAAACAGGAAGCTAATGTGTTCCCTCTGTCGATCTGTCTTATGTCAAGTTATGTGACACGGCAGCTCTTGTTCATTAAATGAACTTCTGACACCAGTCCTTCGAGCCGATGTCTCAACTGGTAAACTCGATTCCAGGTTTCCAGTTAACAAACCTCAAGTTCTTCAAATAAAGGTCTGTTGAAACTATTCCAGCTGCTACAAGTCTACAAAACTCAATTTCACTAGATGAATTCAAAAACATCGAAACACTTCCAAAAGTTCTCAAATCAAACTGGTTCTCATCCAAACGTGAATAACCAGCAAGCTAGCTAACGATCTGACTAACGTTGTCCGTTAGCTTCTCAAGAACGAAGTGATTCACACAAGGTATCTGTACAACCTTCTTCTGGATACAAAACGTAGTCAGAACACAACGTTCCTTCTCCAAATCAGCTTTCCACATAGAGATAGCATCTCACAGCTTCAAACCTCAATGTAGAATAGAATGTTCTGTTCGACATTGTCAATGTAGGTCAGCCAAATACAGTTGTATCGCTGAAGTCTTTCGACCACCGTAATAGCTGATCCACAATGTAAACCAAAGTCGCTCAAGTCTTACAAAGTAGGCCAAGGTCGCATTGTCCTTAAGCGACGATCAAAGTTGTCGAAGAATGTCAAAGTTCTTCGAAGCAATAAAAGTCATAATCCAAGATCAAATGTCTGATCTGTAGACCATGATGACGATGATGTAGGTATTGTCCTCGCAATACCGAAACATCTCATCACAAAACTGTCAGACAAATAAGATGACCAAATATGGACATTGTCCTCACAATGCCAATGCATCTCATAGTACAAACTCAAAGCGTAGTAGCTTCTCTCCATCAGGTACTTTCAGCTAGCTTAAACTCTTCTCCAAGAGTTTCAGCTGTTTGTTCTCATCCCTTGGAGAGAATAAGCTTCTCAGTGTCGAAGACACAATAAACAATTCCAATGTCAAACCAATGTAGGTATCTTCAGCTCAAGCAATAAGCTGTACCAGACTCAAGTCGAATCCAGAATAAGATGTAGAACTGATCAATATGCCACAATCAGGTCAACACTGATCAATGACATCTCGGGATGTCAAAGGATGATGAGTCCGAAGACTAATAGAATATTGTGATACAGACTGGTCACAATGCACAGGTTTCTTCCACAACAAGTAGAATGTTCTCTACCAATCTTCCGCGCATAGAACTGTACCACTATGATGAGTGGCATGTCGCTTCACCCTTACCCAAAGGGTGCTCCCATAGGGCGTCACCAAATTTCCATACCCCCTTTCGACATGACACCTCATCCACTCACATCACTGCCATGTACGGATACCAATAGTATTCGATGATCCGCAGAAAAATGTTCATGTTCCAGATCACATTCATGATCAAAAGATAGCCAAAGAAGAACACGTCTTCCAAAACACAAAGTAGATGATAAAGCATCATCCAAAACTCATCTCGTTCGATTCATGCATAATGTCGTAACTTCCAAATTCAAAATCTTCTCTGTCGCGAAAACCAGATGTAGGAATACCAGATTCAGTCCAAAGACTCCTGAGGTCTTTCCAGTACTAAGCTCGTCTTCCAAATCCAGTTCTTCGGATAAACCATGGCGTCAATAACGATGTATCTACAGTGCTGTTGTCTTCCTACAACAAACAAAACAACAACAACAGAACAAAACAAACACACACACACACACGAGACCCAAGACGAAACCTAACATCACACGATCGGAGTCAACGCGAAAACAAAGGCCAACTTTTTCAGCTAATCCGCACCTTCGCGTAGAAGGTAGGCGTATGAAAAGAAAACGAAAGTGAAATAATATCACTCATGCAACTCATCTCAAATTCAAAGCAAGTGAAGTAAAGTTCACAGTCACTGCACAACGAATTCAAAACACTCTGAATGAAAATCGTTCACAGTCAGGGTTCAGACTAGCTAAGATCGGCACAATGTTCGCTATCCCCCTTTCAACGTCTGATCCATCCTAATGATCTCGGAGGTGTGATATGTCTTGTCTAAGTCCATATCATGACATGAAAGTGTAATGTGTCTGCAATCATGGCATCAGATTCCCCGGCAGATTTTCCGATTAGTTAGACTCAGATTCCGTCTGAGTTTCTTCCCAGGTTCTCATCATGTGCCATGACAAACTTATTGAAACACATGTACATGGGTAAACTCCAAAACAGAACACAAGAACGCAGACATCAAGACATGAACATACTAGTTCAAACCATATCCAACAACATCAAGTCCAATCAAAACAACATCAACCTTTCTTCATGATGTCTCCCTCAGATCTGTTAGCAACTCCAAGTTCTGAATGCCTTCAAGAACGTTGCTCTCGCCATCGTCATTGAGAGAGCCATGAAAACTTCAAATACCTTTAACCTACTGGCAACATGTAAACATGTCTGGAAAGCATCCGCTTTCACTCTCGACACAACGCAAGCTTCACAATGCTCTCAGAACTTCTGTCCCAAGACAGTTCAATTCCAAGTTGTTCCAATCAGCATAGCCCCCTTTTAAACTTGCGCTTGACCTCTGAACTCAACCATGTCGTCTTATTGAAAGGAACGAGTGAACCCGAGTTGGCAAAGATAGTCAACTATTCTCTCGTTCTCACAAGAGACGAATTCAGATGCCTTTGGCACCATTCTTAGGGATATACCCGCCGGTACTCGCTCGTACCCTTAACTTGGACGTATCCTAATGGCGCAAATGCCGCCGTACCCGTCGCCGGGTCGTGGCGAGCAGTTGGTGAAACGCAGCGAATGCGGCCCGTCGCTTCTTCAACTACTTGGCAAGGTGGATTTTTGATATCCTTCACTTCGAGCTGCAAAGGATGGCTCATAGGTAATTCTCCCATTTTAGCCGGACTGTAGCCCACAAACTTCACCACCGGAAGGGGTGGCTGCGGTGGTACCATGGGCTTCGGTGGTACCATGGGTGCCGGTGGTACCGCTGGTGGAGGCGGGATCCCAGCCCCCAAAATCATACCAGGTGCCGGCGTCAATGGTGTAACTGACGGACTTCCGAGGTGTCCCGTTGGAGGTTGAGGTGGATCATGGCCAGTGGTTCCCTCATGACCTACCGGTGCATTCTCAATCCTCACAGCGATTTTCTGCAAGTTTTCCTGTAGCTTATCCATTGACTCGAAGAGTTGGTCCATCACCTCCTTCAGGGCTTGGTCTCGCTCCGTGCGATTCTTGGCGTTCTTCTTGAGAACCTCCCCCATGGACACATCCATTGCCCACTCTAAATGTTTCTTCAATTTGGTGTATTCCCCACAAACCGCGCCCACACGGCCAGTATTGTAGTTTACACCAGCGGCCAATGTCTCGATTCCTCTTGCCATATTGTTCACTGCCGAACTCACCGTCTCTAAGCTCCTGCAGAGATCTTTCTGAAATTCTGCGACTGCTGGATAAGGATTTCCAGCTTTTCGCTCGAACTTTTCAATGCACCGACCATACTGGTGACCCCGATGGCCATGGTAGTGGTCGAAGCAAGGAGGTCGGCCGTGCTGTTAGGGTCTGGTTCAGGGACCCTTAATCTTGGAGACCGTGATCGGTCATCATCCCGATCTTCTCTCTCTGCCGGTGACTTGTTGACTTCTTCTGGGGGATGGTTGCCATGCTTCTCTCCTTTCTCTGATTCTGTATCAGCAGCTCCCGCATTTGCCGGCAGTGGAGGATTCTCAGTAAGGGGAAGCTCCTCCCTTGGAGCTGGAACTTCGGCGTTCGCTGCCATGAATTGTTCGAGTCTCCTACTCAAAGCCTGATGCACTCGGCGAGATAGGCCGGGACCCAAATACAGCTTGGGCATAATCTGCAATTTTTGCAATCCGATATGCACTAACGTTGCATTCAAATTCCACAACTCAACCATTCCAAGAAAAACACAAACTCACTTCTTCTCATCCTAAGGTGTGTGACGCACACCTTAACAGATGATTCACACTTCCGACAAAGATCACACTCACTACTACCCCAAGATGCGTGCCGCACATCTTGACAGGTAATATGTGATCAACCAAACTTCAATGTCTCAGACAAAACAAAAATAATGCAGACCGATGCAAACATGCAAAACTCACTCACAACCAACTGTCAATCCATGCACAACCCTTTACATGACTGCAAAACAGATCACAGTGGTTTCTGCGCACAAAACCCATAGACATGTCATGCAGCAAAAATGAAAACCAGTGCAAAACTCATGACAGCTGACATCAAAACTGCTCAAACTCGGTCTCACAAGTCCAAATTCTGTCTAGTCCAGTCCAGTCCAGTCCGAAATCGTCCAAAACTCTGAAATCCCTAAAACTGACAATGAGCGCGCAAACATGAACTTCCAAAACATCACGAACCACAACTATCCCATTCCAGTCCAAGTTCGACTCTCTGCACAGCTTTTTGTGTCTTTTCTGCAACTGACGGTAGTTGTTGCTATAGCCTAGCATTACAGCCCAGTTCACAGTTGTACAAAAAGTATCAGCTACAGCAATCTATAGTACATGACACTCTTAAACGATCTTCATGGCTTCCGATCCAAACTTGTACAAGAGGTTGCCATTCCCATCAAACTCCAACGCCTTCATAGTTCCTTGCCAGCGATATTCGTTGGGTTTGTACTTCAGAAGGATGCCTGCCTGGGCCTTCTGGAGATAGCCAATGGCAGTCAGCTCAACCTCAACCAGTACATAGTCCTTGGCACAGAACTCACCTTTGGGTCCTTCTGGCGTCCAATCATTGAAGTACTGCGCACGTTCAACGGCAGCAATCGGGTCTTTTCGTAGTCCAAACCTTTTGGAGTATTCATCAGGCTGGACCTCCTTGCCATTGTTCAAGTCCTCGAACTGCTTAGGGGTCAAGGCCAACCACAGACGAATAGACTCCATTGCCGTCGATACACGGGATCTTGAAGCAATCTTCAAGGCGATTTGATATCCAAAATGCTGAGCCAAGAGTTGTCTCTTGGAAAATGCAGGAAAAACACTGGAATGAAACATGTACGAAAATCATGAGACGTCCAAACACGCTGTCAAGTCAAGTTCAACAAAAACACAGCTCCATACTTTGTCTCTCACTTAGACAGTATGTCGAGCAACGAACTGACATCACATTCACATTACTTCCAGTCAGTTTCACGTTTTTGGAACCTATGCAGATCGTCTCGTCGCCTCTGCCATCCAGCTCCCTGCTTCTTTCTTTCTGACTTAATCTGTTATCTGAGCCTATGCACGTCTGCAACCTAGCTCATATGCGAACCTTGCAACGTCTTGCAATCTGGTCCACGTTTTGACTTCCTACAACCTTTCTTTCCTTTTGGAACCTATGCAGATCGTCTCGTCGCCTCTGCCGTCCAGTTCCCTATGGACCTATGCAGCGCCTCTGCCATCCAGCCCATTTCTTTCTTTTGTTGTAAGTCAAAACTCTCAATTCAGGTTCTTTCCATGGCACGAATCGTCACACTCTCAATGACTTCGTCCACCATGTTCAAATCCAAAACATTCAAACTCAAATTGCAAATCTCAAGTCCGGAATATGGGACTCCCTCTTTTGCTTTTCACTCTGAGCCACACGCAAACGCACAAACTACACTACCGTTCTACTTCCCTCTCAGGATAATCTGCAAAGCTCCAATGCTGCAAGTCTCGTTGAACTCCATGCCAGCCTTCTGGTAGTACAAGATGTCCAATCAACATGGCCCAAGGTTCGCAGAGGAAACCTCCAGGGTCGACTAACATCACAAGCATCTTGTTCGCAAATTCCATTGGCAAATCATAACTACAGAGACCATAAAGCTCATCTCACAGCAGAATCATTTTGCAGATATTTCCATGCTCATCCATCCGTCTAGAGAGGAACGGTACGGTTGCTCTAAGCCAAAAGGGGAATGAATACTTGCATTCAAACTATCTTCACACAAAGTTCAGTCAGTCTGACAACAACTCCAAAGTACCTACCTCTCTCAGGGTTCAATGTACCTTCTCTGCATCTGTCACAGTCCTCACGACTACATCCGTCCAGGTTTCACAAGACAACTGCAACAATCCAAGTAGCGAAAGTCATACCTGACCTGCCTGTGACACTAAACAACTGCTCAAGTTCCGGTCAACAAATAGAAAAACATGAAAGCAAACTCACAACAAAGTTTCCTGTTTCGTTTCAAAATACAGTTCAAAACAGTTTCCACTTCCTACACAGTTCAGGTCGTTTCCATTGACTTACAGTAATACATGCTCAACTCAAACACTTCCACAACTGCAGTTCAAACCACGGATGCTACCTGATGCATCTGAGAAATCAAGATCAACATTCCCAAACAGGCGGTGTCCACATGTCATCTTTCTCTCACTCCGTTGTCAACCAACAGTCTCAACACCAAGTGCCACTGTGCCTTCAGTGCCATGACGGTTCCTATGTGTATCTCTCTCTCAGCACTCCAGTACCTATATTGCCAGGCAAACAACAATGCTTCAGGCTTCAATCTCAAGGTTACCAGTCAGTGCAAACATTCGTCAAGCCCCACTGTTCCTGCACACTATCGAACCTCAGGTGTTCAACTACTCACATCTTTATCTCACAAATGTGGCAAATAAACCAAGGTCACTGACAAAGCAAACTCGACCCTCCAGGTTCTCATGCCAAAGTTTCTCTTTCTAACTACCATCTCCAGGCATGACGCCAGGCTCAGTAGTACCACGCACTTTCCACTCTGTGCGTCCTGGATCTATGGACCTATGCAGCGCCTCTGCCATCCAGTCCATCTCAACTACAACCTGACCAACCTGTCGAGATGTAACTCTTGCTTACAGTACTTTCCTAGTATGGACCTATGCAGCTCCCTGCCATCCAGCCCATTTCCTTTCTAACTCTTTCCAATGCTTTCTAGTGATTCTCCAGGCACTCTCTCTCTCTCTCTCTGCCAAAATCACCAAGCTTTCCTAGTGACTCTCCAGGCTCTCTCTCTCTCTTGCGAAAGTCACCAAACCTTTCACACAAAAATGCAAATCTCACATGCAACGCAACTCGGTCGTTTTCACCTATTTTTCTCACGCTTACCACTACTGTCAGGAACTCCATCGCCTATATCTACCACATCTCTCATACAACATTGGGGTCACAGGTATTTCAACCTTGCAGTGCCCTGTGGTATCTGCCTAAGATATGCTCACGCATCTCACAAGCCTGCCTCTGCATTTCGGCTTCCAAATCTCTGAGATGGTCACGGAACATCGCTATGATGTCTCGCTGGTTCGCACTCAAACGAACATCTTCCAGCAACGGCAAAAGCCATTCCAAGAGAACGATCAGAGTCTGCACCAGCCTCAAGACACTTGTCACCCTCTCTAAACCGATAATCCAGCCAATGAGTTGGTCTTCTACTGCCTCCCGTAACGGTTGGGTGTTGCGGCGATTGTCCATCCTTAGTACAGATCAAATGGCGATATTTTTCTTGAGCTTAAACGCTTCGGTTCCAATCACAATCCAGTGGTTTCTCAACTTTTACATTCAAAGACTTCTAGGCCAGTTGTCGGAGTCCTCATTGTCCAAACACCTCACTTGTGTCTCCAGGACCTACTCCCAGCTTCAACCTACCAATCTTACCTACTTCTCTCCGCTTATCTCCAGGCAAGTTGTCGGAGCTCTCACTTGTCCAAACACCTCACTTGTGTCTCCAGGACCTACTACTCCCAACCTCAGCCTGTCGAGATATTCTCAATGCTCATCTCCAGGCAAGTTGTCGGAGCTTCCACTTGTCCAAACACCTCACTTGTGTCTCCAGGACTCACTCCCAACCTCAGCCTGTCGAGATACTCACAATCATTTCGAAAACATGTCGTTTCAGGCAATCAATTGACAAGTCACCTTCAACAAATGACCTTACAGCCAACATGCCACAAAAATGAAGTGAAACAAAACACATCACCTAAATCAAGATTACTCAAGCCCTTCGATGCCCTTGACTTTACATCAGCAATGTACCAACCTAGTGATCACTTCAGAACCTTAGTACAAGCTCAACACAGATCTCGCGAAAACCTAGGAGCTCAGTACAAACGATCTCAGCTTCACCTT
>CAMXCT020003208.1:52594-73002 GCA_947184155.2 Cladocopium goreaui | reverse complement strand
TTCTTTCTTGGCTTCTGCATTAAGGAATACTTTCATTAAGTTGGGTTTAGACACATCGCGACTGTCTTGGAAGCATTCAGTGATGTTCTCTGAGATCAACACTTCAAGGAATGGTTCATCATTTTCATCAAACTCAAAAGTGTGATCATACTCGTCGAAATCTGGACTAAATGTTGGTGGTATTGAATCCCAATCATTATGGTTGTCTGGACTTGAAAAATAACACCAATCATCTTTAATCTCCACATCTGATACTTCATCTACCGGTTCGTTAAGAACTACCCAGCACAGCTCCTTGAGATCACTTTGGATTTCTTTGGGAGCTCCTTCGAAGTGTTGTATATACAATGCTTCAACCTCTGGAGAGTCAATGCTAACTTGAGATTCCTCGGCGATCGTACTGAGCCGCCCATCACTACGACCCACCCCGATCTCTCGATCGAGATGCACCATAGCCGACGGACGGTCCAGCACTTTCTCCTCAAAATCATCAAGTGTCATTCCGACATCTCTATCTAGCATAAAACACTGCATTGTTGCGACGAAGGACTCCTGTGGTCCAAAGATTTTGTTGATGTTTTGTCTTGGATGATCGGCAACATGTATGAGCATTGCATCTGGGTTGTTCATGTTCCAATTGAAAATCACATTGCGGTATCTGTCATCCAGGTCTTGCAGCTGCTTGATTTTATGTCCAATTCTTACAGTGCAAATATCATCCATTTGGAGGGAGTTGGTTATGATGAACTCTAAAGCCTTTGAAATTTTGGGCCATCGTTTGGTGGTTCTTGTCAGTCTGTCATTTACATACCCAAAAACTTCAACCCGGCCATCAGGGAGTTCATTCAAAAATTGATGGATGTATTCCATGGCATTTAAACAGATATCCGCATTGGTGTGTCCATAAAGAGAAACTGTTGCGTAGTATTGTGCTGGGCGTACATCCTGGAGGCGATATGGTCTGGTCTGTCCATTTATTTTAAGAGCTACAATGCCATCTGCGGCTACACACTCTACGACTTCATATGGACCGGTCCAGCCACTCATGTCTTTGCTCGGGGGCGTTCGGTATAACTCTACCAAGTCTCCTTTTGCAAAACGGTTTTCTCCCGACAAGGCAGTTTTGGACCCCAGAGCTCTTTTGATACGAGATGCACTCGTGGCTGAAACCATAGACTGCAATGCAAGTTCGCGGATGCGAGCATCAACTCTCTCTTCCAAGCCGGCGTTGTCAGTAATTGGTGGAAGGCATGCTGGTTGTCTTCCCATCACTACCTGGTAGGGTGTAACTCCTCCTACATGTGTTAGTGCGTTACCCATAAAGACGCTATTGGCAAGTAATGATGGGAAGTTGATGTCAATACCTTCTCTTATGGCTTGGGATTCCATCACATGCATTGCATGTCTTAAGATCGCTCCTCTCCTTTCGATGTACCGAGCGTGTTGGTCCTTACCTCTTACCTTTAAGACTACACCCATACGCTTCAATCTTGCTTCAGCACTGGATGAAGTCAAGCCAGCCTCACTGTCGGTGACAAGCTGTTGAGGTGGGCCAAAGATGGATACCCATGCTGTGTGGAAATTGGTGATTAATTGATCTTCTGTTTTGTTAGGAGTTTCCACAGCAACATGCCATCTGGTCGCTCTGCAAATGAAATGATGTACAACAAATTCTCGATAGAACAACAAATCAGTTTCTACTACTTCGTTAAAATTCATGGCCAAAGAGACTGAGGGTTGAGTGTCTCTGGCTTTTGGTGCCCACTTGCGGCACTCGCGGCACGTTGAAATGATGTCAGGAATATAGCTTATGACTTCTTCAGGTATGCCTGCATTTCTTAAAACGCTGGTCATGTTGGTGGGGCCTGCATGCCACCATCTTAAATGCAGCTTCCTGAGTGTTCGAATAATAGTTGGTTCATGGCTACTTCTCAAGTCTTTTAGACTATGAGTGACATCAAATCTAGACCAGTCAGATGGATGTTCACTACCTGCGGCTGCATCCCGGAACTTTCGATAAGGGCCTCGGAGTCTGCTCTCGGCGGGTTCGCCGTCATCTGGGTTGTAGGGGACAATCCTGTCTTCTACTGGAGGTGCTGCCCCTGCGGCTGAACTACTAGCAGCTCCTTCACCGGCTCCCAAATCGGTTCCATCAGGCAGTTGGGCCTGAGAGTCTTGAACCGGAAGTTCATCAGCTCGCTTGGCTGGTTCTCTGGGATGATGGCCTTTTCGATGAATGCCCTTACGGTGAGCTATGGTCATGTGTTTGCACTCGCCTTGGGCATAAGTATGTGAACTGTCACCAGCAGGTTTCATTTTCTTACATCCAGGACATGTCCATATTACGGGGGCATCTAAAGGATATTTACAGGTGTCAGGATCACGAGTGTGCCTTGGATCATTCCTATTTAGATGTCCTTTACATCCTGGGCAAACTGCTGGTCTCTTATCTGGGTCATCAGCGGGTTCACTGCTTGGCTCGGATGCATCAGTGCTCGTGCCGATAGTTGGATAGGCATACTCCCTAGAGTTGACCAGTTCTCGAAGGTTGGTTATTCCGTCTACTATAGATGTTGCTAGTTTCCATGTCCATAATTTGCAATGGCTAGCTTTCCCTCCTTCGAGTAGTTCATGTTCATGACTTCCGTCACAAACATACTTAGTCAATGGTTCTAAGAGAGCCCTATGATTGGCGATGAATCTCGTGGGTTTCTTAGCTGGTCCACCATCAGGGCCCTTTTGGCCTGTCATACATTGGTGAATCACGATACTGACAGTAGTAGGCAATTTTAATACTTCTTGCCATTCGGATTCTTCCCAAAGTTTTGATGGATGTGGTTGTTCTGTTATAAAGAATAAACCCATCTTTTCAACAAGTAATGCAACACGTCCACAAAATTTTCCATGAGGTCGTGCGTAATCCAAACTTCTTTTCCATGACTCCCAATTGACATGTTTAACCATGTTTGACATGGGTCCATAAGGTGTGCACGTGGGTGCCATGATGGTAACCAATGGTTTGGATTCCTTTATATACTTGATGACTTTGTTTTGATTGGATTCATCATTCAAGTCACATGAACAGATGATGTCAAAGTTGTCTCCAGCTCTCAGTCCTCTGCGGATGGCTACTGTGGTGCATCTGGCTTCACCACCGCAAATCTCAATGACATCTAAATCTAAAGGTGACGAGTCGGCGTTGGCTTGAATCAATGCATGCTCGAGTGATTCAGATTGGCGCACTCTGGAATTGGCATGATTGGTCATTAAGAAAAGGGCTAAATCTTGGGGGGCTAAGTTATCCTCTTCCATTACATGGGGGCCTAATCCACTAAGATCATTACCGCAGTCGTCGTGGTGATCTTCAATGACGAACTTGCGTTTCTTAGGATTATGTTTACCCTCAGCTTTAAGCTTCTTCTCCTTTTCTTTCTGCTGAACTTTCTGCCAAGTGGGATATGCATCCTGTTGATCCTCTCTTATATGTTCATCGGTTTCACGGTCGACCGGCTGGTCTGTACCGTGCAAGTCGGGTGTTCCCTGTGAAGTTGAAGTGCACACCTCACCCTTGGGATCAATCGTCATCTCGGATGCACATTCTTTGAGTACGACTAAAGATATGGAGCGCATGGCATCGCATCGCTGCTTGTCACAGTATTCTTTTAACCAGTCCATGTAATGAGTGTTCACTTCACATTTACATGAGTGACTAACAATGGACGGCAGGCCAAATGACAAGGTCACAATGCATGCACTGGACGGATGCTTGGAGGAATGGTCTACTTTCAAACTGAAATGGCATAACCTATGGTAGCACTTCTTCCAGTGTTCGGTCTTGGCAACTTGTTCAATGCCAGGATGTCTCCAAATTCCGCCGAAAGCTCCTATCAGGACACAGAAGGTGTTTGACTCCTCGGATGCTAAAAGCAACTGCCTCACCTCTTCTAAACAAGCACTATATTTATCAGGGGGGATGTGCTTACCTCGAATGGGGGCATTTATCCAAACAAATTTGTAGTGGCCGAGTCTGATGTTCTTCGGGGCTTGATGTTTGGTATAAAAGATAGTCCGAGGGTCAATAACATCTACTTCATATTGGTGTCGTTGGAAATAGGCTGATACATCATGATGTTCATCTAGAATCAGGGCCTTGGTCGGTGGTTGGAATAGATCATCTTCAGCCAGGTATGCGTGTGGAGTTACTGGTCCCTACCCCGTGGTCTCATTGATCTCACTTCGGACGTCATTCTGACTTCACCTTCGCCCCATCCAATCCTTACTCTAGCTTTAGCCTTAGGAGGGTGATCACTAGTTTCAGGGGTCCACCCTGGTGGTGGCCCAGGCGGTTCCTTCGGCTGCATGGGTGGAGGTCCAGGGGGCTCTTTTGGTGGTGTCACTGGTGCCCTCATGGATGAGGATGGCTCTGCTGGGGGTTCCTTTAACATTGTTCCTGATTCATTAGGGGCCCCAGGTCTAGGTGGAATAGTTTTAGGAGGTCCGGCTAGATTAATAGGGACTGATGGGGTAGGTACCTCTACCGGCATCGACATGCCTTCAATCCCTACACTCATAGTCACTCCAGGCTCCGGGGCCTTTGGAGGTGGTGCCTTACTGGCCGGCGTTGCGCCGGTAACAGTGGCTCCCACCGACCCCCGTGGCGGACCCTTAGGCACTGGGCGGGGAACTCGCCTCAGTGCTTTGGCTTTTGCCGCCACGTCGGTGCCACTAGAGGGTGACCTAACAGGTGATGGTGATTTACTGGGCGCGATGCGCGTTGATGAATGTGATCCTGTTGCAGTTGTGGCTGTAGCAGTGTCAGTGGCTCTTCGTGTTCTTGTAGCTGGTGTTGATGGTTTTGGTACTGACTCCTTTGCTCCTGGTGTTTGCTGTGAATGAGGTGTCGCGGCTTTACCTGTCCCACGCCATGTTCTTTCAGTCGTGGCTTTGGGGCCAGGTGTGGTGGTTGTAGTTCTGGATGGTTCGGACCGTGTCGGCACTGCTCCCGTTTCTGCCTCCGCAACTGCCTTGGCAGGGGTGTCAGCAGGCGACCTTGGTCTGTTGATAGGTCCTGGGGCTTTTGCCATTGGTAGTTTTGGTTGAGATGATGGTGTTGGTGCTGGTAGTCGTGCTGGAATTGATTGTTCAGGAGTAGCTGTTGCCGCTGGCTTCGCTGGCGGTGGATGATGTTGCGATGGCATCGCCGGAATTGGATGTGGTGGTTGTTATGGTGTTGGTGTCGGCGGTTTTGCAGGTGATGTTGTTGCGATGGTTGGCGTTGCTGCTTTTGCTGGTTGTGTGGGTGTTTGCATGGTGGTTGTTGGTGCTGCTGCTGCAGGCTCACCAAGTTTCGCCGGCATGGCCTTGATCGGAGTCGTTGCTTTGGCTGTGTCTGTTTCTGTTGTTGCTGTCATCACTGTTGCCTGTGGTGTTAGATATGTTGGAACTGCTGCTACAGTCGCTTCAGGTGGTGGTGCTGGTGGAAATGTTGTACTCTCAGTTGGTGTTGGCATCGATGGTTGAGCTGGTTCTGCTGATGGTGGTTCTGCCCTTGGTATTGGTGATGGTGGTGCAGGTGTTGGTGTTGGTCTTGGTGCTGGAGGTGGTTCTGATGATGGTTGTCCTGTCTTTGGCAGTGGTGATGGTGATGCAGGTGATGGTGTTGGTGATGGTGATACTGGAGATGGTTGTCCAGTTCGTGTTGCACTCCTGGCTGGGGCTTCTGTGGATGATCTGGCAGGTGCTTCTGCTGGGGTTTCGGGGACATCCGCATACGGATTATCACTTGGGGCTACACCAATGGGAACATCTGGGGTTTCTTGGTACTGACGATTCATATGGCTATATAACCCATAGACCGTTGGGGGTAAACCACCACCTCTCCTGGGAATGCTCTGGAATGCGTCAGTCCTAAACACAAGATGTCCGCTGGGAGCCCTCTCAAGTGGAATGTGAATCGCGTCCGATCCCCAGCTAATGGTATAGCTACCCGTGGCCGTGAGGGTGAGCATTTCCCTGCCAGGTGCCATTTCCAGCACGGCGTTGTGATTGCTCATGCTCCTCAAGCCAAGTAGTGCCGGGAGGTCACGGCCCTCCCCTTCTACCATTGGGGTTTCGAAGTTGAATGATACAGATTCTCCCCTAACCAATGGACCATCACCTTCTTCCGGTTGAGATCGGGGGTGGATGATGTTGGGTATTGCTATCGGCAATGTGGCAACATGCGTACAGCTTTGAGTACCCTGTCCTACTCCCCTGACAGCCATTGGATTAGTCATGGACTTACGCGTCGACCTCAAGCCCGCATTCCGCGCGGCTGTGGCTTGGCGTTCAGCCCACTGCTGACCTGCTAGATTGGTCCATGCCCCGGGATCAACTACGATTGATTGGTGACCAGGCACTTGGGTGGATGAATGGTAAGTTGATGTGGCTCCAGACGCCTCTGCTGTCTCAGGCCACCATGGAAAAGTGGGTGTCCCATGTGGTGTCCTAAACTCATCATGTTGATCTGCTCTTGGAGATGTGGGTGCAATGTAGCGATAATGTGCGACTACATGTCCCCCACCACGGCAGCATGGGCATGTTGGATTTTCTTCCCTCAAAAGAACTTCAGTCCAACAATTTTCATGGAAGGTATGCCTGCAGGTCAATCGCACCAGTTGTTCTCCTGCACTATATTCTTCCAAACAGATGCTGCAGCGGTGTTCATCCCCTAAGTACTCAACATTGGTGTGTTCGGCATGTGGTGTTACCATGGGTTCTGCATTATTCGAGGGCACAGCAGTGGGGGCCGGATTCACCTCACTCCTCGAACTTTCCGAGCCTCTGTTCCTCATCTCCTGCAAGGTCATCATCGTCCGGTGTTGATGATGAAGAGCACGTACCTGCGGATGGTTGAATGCTGGTTCACTGACCTGTCCGGATGTTCTAGAAGCTATTGGGACCTCACGCAGCTGGCTTGCCTGATGAAAGTCCCCCACAACTTGACTACGGATCGGGTCAAGAGTGCTGATAGCATTCTCCGAGACAATTGGATGATAGGCCGGTGCATGCACCTCCGAGGCAGTTCCCTGCAGGAAATTGAACTCGGGCATTGACGCCCATTCTGGTAATTCCGGTGCCGGATGCCGAAGGATCACCGTGGGGATCTCCCCTGGTCCCACGATCAGTGGGTGTTGCGGCACTTCGTGCCGTTGGACCTGTGGTAATTGCATCGGTGGTGGTTGCATGTTTTGGGCAACATATGGTTCTTGAATAGTAGTCGATTCTGCAACAGGTTGCTGTGAAAATGGTTCATTGTTTACATTTCTGCCCTGTGGATTAATGGAGTTATTCTGGGGAGGATTATTCATTGGATTAGTGGCTAGTGGGGTGTTATGGGTGAATTGGTTCATCAGTGGCGGTCCGAATGATCGTGGTTCCGTGGTCGGATGCATCAGGCCATTCAGGCCGTTGAAGACACTCTGCATATACAAGGATTGGTCGGCCATATCCACTGTCCGGGTCGTGCGCGGCAGTGGTGGCATAGGGTTCACAATCCCCCCAACGACCTGCCTCCCTGTCCTGCTCTCGTGGTACCGCCTCCAAGGATCACTGTTGGCCCACGGGTCCTGAGGTACAGCTGGCAACGTGGATGCATTTGATGGAGGTCCGCCAGAAACTGTTGACCAATCATCAGTTCCGGATTCCTGTCCAACATTGACATCCACTTCATTAACCATGAGGACCGTGGTTGACGTGATTACCCCTGGGGGAATTTGATCGACGGTATCCAAGTCTACAAACAGGTTCTGCGAAGTGTCACCAGCAGCAGCCCGTCTGGGGCATTTGGCGACCAGATGTTCTTCCGAACCACATTCGTGGCATTTCATCCTACGTCCATCCGGGCCTCTTGGATTGCCCTTTCTGCCCTTGCCCTTGCCACTCCCTGCCCCTTTCTTTCCACTTTTTGCCCTAAAGGCAGGGAAAATTTCCATGAGCTGGGATTCATTGAGTTCGGACAAATAAGATGAAGTGTTGATGATCTTGCCTTTGGGTTTTCCATGTTTTGACTTACCACCTTTTCCACCTTTATAGATGGCTCTGCGAGCAAACCTCCGAGCTTTTCGGGTCGGCTTGCCCATGAATGACCTCCAACGTGCCTTGGCACGGGAATAGGCCCAGTAGAGCTCAGCAGCCTGTTCATTGGCCGTGGCACCCTCAGCAGCTGGCCAGGATTCATCTCCATAGTCACTGCTGGTATCGGTGTCAGTGCCACTGTCACCCTGACCATCTGACAAATACACGTATGGATCATGTGGCTGTGTATAAGTAGGGTATGCTTCGGATGACTGCCATGGGGATTGCCAAGAACTGTGGTCATGCCATGAACTACTGGGTTGGTCATACTGAGATGTGGGTCCATTTTCATTCCATGAGTGATCGTCCTGAATATGGTAACTGTGTGTTGGATTTTGTCTACCCCGCAACATATTGGACATATTTCCTGGTGCATTTTCAATGATCCTACCCATGCGTCGAATGGCACCTTTCAACTCCGTGAACTGCTGTTCATCAGCAGGGAGAGCACCACCGAGTGGCTGCAGTAATTGGATCAATTGAGAATCCGAGACACCAACTGCTCGGATCAGCAACCAAGAAAGACCAGCATAGCTCAGGGCGAGCCCACCTGTCTCTGCCGCACGCATGCGGGTAGTATCAAACCTGGTCAGCAAAGTGTCGATCCGTTCATTGGATTCCCTTCCAAATGACAACAGATCTCCTACTGCCCCTAGCCTGACTTCCTCACCTAGCCTGGCGAATCGGGTGCTGAGTTGATACATCAGAAACGTTAGTGGGTCGGTTTGGGTACCATTTACGGTCCCCCCTGTCAGAATGGTCTGCGGCGGGAGTGTTCTGCTGAACTCCCTAGCTGATCCCTGCAGCTGAGAAATCACACTAGCCGCCTTCCGAGATGCATCCCCATCCGTAGCAATGCTCCAAATCAAGATGTCTCTAGACCAAGTGCTGAAGCTATACTGGTGTTCCATTTCTGGACTCCATGCGGGGGGCAATCTTGGATGGCTACTCCTTCCTGGCACCATGCAAGCGACTAACGCACATGTGCTGAGGCCGCCTCCAGCGGCTAGCACCAGTGTCGAGTCCGAGAGCGATCTACCTTCACGGTGACCAGCGGTCATCGAACCCGAATTGCCATGGGCTTCAGGAGACTTCACCTTCCGATTGCCTGCTCTAGATCCGTTCATGCACTGTTTCCTGGATCTAATGGCTGCATCTTTCCCATAGACCAGCTCGCAGAGTTCCTTGTGACGGGACTTTAGATGTTTCAGCTTAGAGTCGTACATGCTCAGCAACCTTTCAAGTACTGATCTCTGCTGCCGTCTAAGCCGCCTACGCAAAAGCTCTGCCCTACGCTGATCTCGAGGGTTCATCTTGAACTTCCTCCTTGAGTGGTGCAGCCGCACCAGGGTCGAATTCAGCTCCTGCCTCCAAAGATCCCCATTCACCAGACTGGGCTTGTACTCGCCTTCGGACCTGGCCTGTACTGGGGCTTTGCGGCCATTGCTCGCTGCATACCAGTGTGTAGTGACACTGATCGAGCCTGCCCCAACCGCACTGGACTGGATCACAAGAGCGCTGGTATTGCGACTCTTGATCACCAGCCCAGTACTGGCTGAGACAGACCCCACCAGTGCCACTACTAACACGGCACACAACTTCAGCACGGCGGTGAACATGATGACAATCAATGGAGTAAGGATGAAAAGAAAATGAAAACAGTCGAGTCGACCCTTAGGGTATAGCAGATACCTTAAATGGGGGTTACTGCCGGGGTTCCCGGCTCCGCTACCAACTCGAAAAAGGGAGGAACTAACGTGACAAAGAAGTACTGTTTCCGCAAATGTCTGTTTTCCTCTGACTGCTTGTGACGAGGTCTTGTGTTTACCTAGGTCGAGCTCTAGAGCCAGAACAGTTACATGGACAACAATGAACCTGAGGTATGATAGATCATGTACCTTTCAAGTACCTGGCCCTTTTTTCCCGCAGGCACTGCATTTATATCACAAGTTGGGCCATGCCGCATGAAAAAAACACATGTGACCCAGAAACCCAAAACGTTTACATGTTGTTTTATTTGTTTTGTAGTCAACCGCACTTTTTACATCTTTTTACACCACCACCAGAACAACATGGATATAGTGTTTGGAAAGATTCTCGGACAGGAATTCTTTTTCTCAAAGTTGTTCCTCATATTGTGCAGGGGAATCTCCCGGTTTATGTGGGTGACATGACATTCTCCTCTTCCTGCCTTACCTGTGCCCTCACATATCTGGGCCGAATACCCACCCCGGCCGAGCTAGAATGCGACAAAATGTTGCAGCTAATAGACGGAAATAGCATATGTCGGAATACATGTCGGAACATATCGCAGTTAAAATTGAAACGTCAACACATGTGTCAATAAACATGTCAAATTATAGACATGTGACATGTGGGATAAAGACATATTTTCTGAAACAAGCACTTTTTCACAGTGATGTCGATGTGGACGTATTGAAAGCTACGTCTCAAGGATGAGACCACGAATCGCCGAAAAACGCTGCGTAGCTGCAGCTGTCATGTTTGCCCTTGGGGCGGGGTCACAAATGGGGGAAACTGCCCTATCTTCTTGGCACATTTGGGTTCAGTTGAATGATGTTGCAAACGCTGATCGGACTTTTGGATTCTTTTGGCTGACATTTGCGTCAGCTTCCTGGCATGTTCAGGTGCCGCGGTCATGTTTACTGTTGAAGGCCTGACGCGTTACTCGACGCTTCATTGATGCGGGCCGGCCTGGTCAGGCGCAACGCCGAGACGGGCAACGGTTGCGGACGTTGAGATCGAGCAGCCTATCGGGGACGAAACGTAGACTAGTCATGGAGAGAGAAACGCAGCATGGAGCTCGACAAAGGCTTAGTTTGTTCATTAATTACCCTCACCTGCCGTGATTCGTTCAACTATGTTTAAGTAGTATGGTCTGATAAAAATGTGCAGTGACTGTTTGCAAACATGGCTGCGGTCAAAACACACATTGTGTACGTGTGTTTTCGACAGAAAGCCGTCCGGCCTGGACTCCGGCGGTTTAAATGTCTTAAGTTTCCATGACACGCCAGTGCTCCGCCCCGGTTGAAACACTTTTCCCACCAGATTGGCCATGGTTTAGTAGCACCGGGCGCGAGAAAAAGTGCCACTGCAGGGGCTGGGGCTGTTGTCACTGCCACACCTGGATGGACCACAGGTTTCGTTTTGCGCCGTTCGTTGCATGTTTTGCGGGTGGTTGAATGTGTTCCTCGTCTCGCGGGTAGAAGCCTTAATCCGGGGCTACAATCATGATGCTCATATGAGTCTTCCTTAGTTTCTATAGTTTCTCAGTCTCTTATCTCTAAATTTCTCTAAATGTTCTTGGTGATTCAAGAGATAATTCGCCACTGGGCTAACCCACCGAACTTGGACAACACGCTTGCGAGGTGGGAGCTGTGACCTTGTCCAGTGTTTCAGGTGGAACTGTGTTTCAAACAGCAAAAAGATGCTGGAAACGGAGCGCGAGTTTGTAACCATTTAGAAAAAGATGGTGATTCAGATTCAGTTCATCTCATTTTCGACGAAGTTTTCGGGTTTTCCCATCTTTTCGACGAAGTCAGCTTCCGCTAGCCGCTAGCGCCATATTTTCCTCGCTGGACTCACCACGCCGTCGCACCATGTCGCAGCACCATGTCGCACCTCGCTTCGAAGCTGCGATCCAAGGGAGATTTCATGGTAGTCATTGGGTTGACCGTATATATATATATATATTTATATATATATATATTTAAATTATTTATTACTATATACATATTATACATAGTATACAGTATATATATATATATATTTCAAAAATACCAAAAACTATGTTCACGAAGAAGGGATCAAAAACGCAAACATGATCTGACCGTTTTCAGCAAATATGTCCATCAAATGTATATTCTTAGTAACTAACAATCAATTTTCAAATTACGAGTCACGGTTCGATGGAATTTGGAGCCCACCTATTCCACAAGATTCGGAATTAGTATTTTTAGATGTTTTTAGAACCTTATATAATCTTGTATATTATATATATACTATAAATATATATATATATACACTATAAATATATATATAGTTACAATTTAAGAAGTCCATTTACTGTAAAAGCAATTCCCAACAACAGGAATACACAGTTGGCAACAGGTCACAAGTCACGTCACGTCACGTGCACAACCGGAGCTCGGGGCTCGACTCGGGGCTCATCGGGGCTGGAAAGGATTCCACAGGGCGACAATTTTTTAAGGATCAACAGTGATAAATAATAGTATAGTGATATTGATTTACTATTTGATGGTTGATCCTTAAAAACATTACAGGTGATATTTTTTTAAGGATTACAGTGATCCATTTAATTGACCATCAAATAGTTGTCCAATAATGGTCCAATAATAAATATATAAACATTAAAATAAACCAAACATTGTCAACCATGACAACTATTGTCAACCATCAAATTTTGCTTTAATTGATTTCCAATAGTTGTCATACCGTCGAATTTCTGAACATAAGCCATCTCCAAATCTGCCCAGTGACACTGGAAACCGCCCCAGCCATGCGCACACGTGGTGAACCCGCGCTTACGGGTGCACGAACCTTACCGTGGCCAAGGGGAATAAGTCAGGCCATGCTCTGTCAGAGAGTTCTCCCTTGGCAAAAGGTGTGTGGCATGGATAAATATGTAAATATCTAATTGGTTTTGTCCCAAACATTGGTTGTATCTTTCATGGAAACTTGATGATTATCTGTCTGAATTCTAGGGACCCTTATGTTCAGACAAACCCATGTCATCACAAGTTCTGAGGGGTCAAACATGGTCAATCCGTTAAACAAACGTGGCAATGGTAGATGATTTCCCCATTGACACCTCCAGGAAATCTTCGGGGTTTTCCAGCCACGTTTCATTACCGGCTAAACCACAAAGTGTGGGGACCTGGCCATCGGTGTTTGGCTTATCCCCCAAGGCATCCACAAGGCTGAGCCAAATATTCTGAGGGGGATAAGTGGTGACAAGTTTCCCTGTAGTTAACATTCAAGTTTATCAAGAAAATATGTAATGTTTTATGGAAATTACATACAGCACAGTTTGTTCTAGTACAGTTTGATAAATGATGATAAATGCATAGTGTATCAATAGAGAATATCATATACAGAATATGTTCATTGTATATGATAGTACATGATATGTCCAGTATATAAATTTATTACTATAGTATACTATATATATATATAGTATAGATATGATATTCTGTATTATGAGTGAATTTCCAATATAGAGAACATCATATCAACAATAATTGATTGGTGATATTCACTGGAGATATGATATTCTCTAATAATATTAACAGATTAACAACATTGCACTGGAGAATATCATATCATGTGCAATGAGATAATAAGAATATCATGTGCATGAACAACTGGAGAATAATATTATCATATCATAATAATAACAACATTCATGAATCTTCCAGTTTTCATGTGTTCCCTGAGTTTCCGTGCGTCATCCGTGCCGGCGATTCCGTGACCCTACCCGTGGTTGCCGATCAATTGGCTGCGGCGTGGCCGATGTTGGCGGAAGGCCATCGTTGTAGGATGTGATCGGGATAAAATGGGGGAAATCATGGGGAAATCATGGGAAAATCATGGGGAAATTTACAAACCATCATTTTTGGAATTGTAACAGATGAGTGGAATTTTGGTGTGTTTCTGAAAATGGGGAATGCCATGGCATGCCCCCAATTCAGGCAAGTTTGAAGGATGACATGAGACCGTGCTCAATCACCTTTCAAGCAAGCGGTCTTTGAGGGTACTCAGGATGTGCCACGCTTCCTCAGAATCTGTGAAAATCAGTGCTCATGGAAAAATCTTATATGTAGATGTTGATGTTGAGTGTGATACAGTGATACATATATATATATATATATATACAGATACAGATATCGGCTTATATTCCCCCATCAATAATTATTGAGTTATAATTGGGTCATATTGGGTTATAGTTATAACATATCAACTGATGATAACCCAATAAATATTGGATTATCAATAGATATTCTAACGATGATCATCGATTGATGTCCGGTCCCGCTGGGGGATCCAGTAACCCACCCGATCCTGTCCAGGTGCCCGTAGAGGCGTCGCGGCCTGGCTCAACAAATCCATCGAACATAGAGATGTGAAGATTCCGATTTCATTGGGATTCCTGGTATGGGCACCCAAATCTGGTATGTAATTAGTGGCAAATTTCTGTTCTCTATGGTCTCTATGGATGTGAATTTGCTCATCTTCACTGGTCAACTCCTCATGATTAAATCCGGAAGTTTCATGGTGAAGATCTCCAATTTCCGATGGTTGTTTTTTCCATCTTCACACCGAAACTTGCAGAAATGGAGCAGTTACACAATCCATAAGAAATGCTTGGAAAAGAAACAGTATCATCATCCAGTATGTTTTGTGTTCCAGATGTTACATCACTATATCACCAACCGAATAGACACTGATCATCAACCTTTCGTGGCGAGTCATTTGTTTTAAATCGGGCGTTGAAACCCCTGGAACTTTGGGGTTTCAAAAGGCCCAAGTCTTGACGGCACAGATGGGCGTTTCCAGAACTTCAAGGATCCCATACCCAGTCATACCTTAAATGTCCACTATTTCAATCTATTTCCACACATAGAACCAATAAATGTCCTCCAAGAACCCAATGGAACCATCAACCACTGCCGCGGTCTTTTTGCCTCTCCCAACTTCGAGCCCCTCAGGGATCATTCTCGCTGGGCTCAGATGGTGAACAGCTACCTGTATGGCTACAAGATATGTACAAGGTTTGAAAATCCTGGGTCCAATTGATCCAATGTGGACAATTTTTGTGGGAAATTCGGGAAGACCCCAAAATTTGTTTGGACATACCCATGTGAGTAGGGTTGATATGATCAAAAGCAAACGGAATAGTGGGCCTTTGTCTGAATATGGTTAGTATACTTATAGCAAATAGCCGCGATAGCCATTGTTCATGCAAAACAAAATATACTCCGTCGGTTTTTAGGTGGCACCCTGATTTCAAACCCCAATCATCCAGTCTGGAAATGATCGAGATCTCTTGAGCCATAGCCACATTCGCAAAACGGGAAGCAGGACCAGCAACTGACACCCAACTTCCCACGATCGTCCGCTGGCTTGGGTCGATCCATGACCTGCGCCTCACGATGAGCCTTGGGTGAGGATGGCATAGAAATATGTAGCATAGAATCCACCATTGATTTTAGAATGGTAACCATCTTCCTCCTTGGGATTTTTTTCATCCTTCCCTTGGAAAAATCCACGGTGTTTCTAAGGGAAAAGCCATGGGATTGTAACCCCCAGGATATGATATAACCCCTATAACTATGGTTTTACATATATATATTTATATCATATACATATATATATATATATCATATATATATATATCATATATATATATCATATATATATATCATATATATATCATATATATAACTGTGATATAACTTGTAAGTGGATATAAAAACCAGTCACAGTTGATATATCCCTACAACTACTTGGGGGATATGATATCACTGTGACTGTAACTGCACTTCCAAGTAGTAAACCCGACAATACCAACCGTAATCTTGATCGTCTCAATGTTTGCTGAAAATGCTCTTGATGAAAGATTAGTGTGGTATGGTTTCTGCGAATGGGATTTCCACAACACCTGGGATATTATGTGTATACATAGTATAGTTATATATATATATTATGTTTTTTTGTGCAACTAACAGAGAGATGATACCTGCTATTCATGGGGATATTGTTGAGATAGAAGTGTTGACATACTACCTGAGACGGAGATGCATTCATGTGATTTGTGTTCACCCCTACTGAGAATATACGCATCAAAAATGAAGGGAGGGCCTCATCCCAGGCCCGTCCCTCCCGAAACACATCCAGTTCTATTGATTAAGCCAATCCTTTTTCTTGGGCATTCAAGACTGGCATTCAAAAAGCGTGGCATCGAGAAAAAAAATAATCCCCCTCTTTGTCAACTTTGAAGATTGAACTCAGTTTGTGACCCAAATCACTTGTATCACTTGTCGATTGGTTTGTTAACGTCCCTCCCAAACTCCATTTTGGGGCATTCCAAACCTACCCAAACGGTATGCGAATCATTTCGTCAAAATCACCACAATTTTGGGTCCAAATCTGTGGATCCAAATTCAAAGCAAAGCGAAAATGTCCCAATTGGCCCGGGGAGCCAAATTGGCGTATGAAAGCACTATAAAATCCCCATTCAAATAGCAATTCATGATGATTTATGATGATTTATGATGATTTATGATGATTTATGTCTATGGCTTTGTCTGAATATTGGCTAGCCGGCTAGCCCTAGATGTCATGAACCGTTCATCACCATGTTCAGATATATGATATATTATATACCATGACAAAAATTGATGGTCCAATATAAATGGGTATATTGGAAAATTTGCCATTCGGGGATTCGGGGATATATGATAAACCCATTTTCAGACGCACCCATCCCCCCTCATCTCCAAGGCGCTGGACTCGAAGCCTCCAAATTTGGCGCTGGGGGAAATTGGGGTTGGGAACCCACCATGGCAGATATACCACATGTATACCTCGAGAAGATAGAGAATGGTTAAAAAATAAGACAACTCGAATGGAAGTCTTGTTGAAAGCTCCAAAATCGATCTACTTCATGATGATTACATATTAGTTGCTAGCAGAGATGTAGCAGGTATACACCATAGCAACAGTGTGGCAAACCCAAAACCATCAACCATCCTGAATTGTTACCACAAAATGGGTGGTGGAGGAAAAAAAAATGCAAGGACAAGTTACCACATGACATGATACCGGATATATACCCGGTAGAATTGCAAAACACCACTGAAGTCGAAGAGAACCACTTTTAGAATCTTGTAGATATGTTTAGGAAAAAAACTATATCTATATCATATATATATATACATTATCAGCATCAATATCCACCCAATGGATCAGCATCAGATTTGATTGGTGTAGCTGTCAACGGATTGACCACCAGGAGGCTTAAGCTTCTCTCGATTTCACGGGAAAAATGTCCAGCCCATGTGAGATGTTAGGTGCATGGATCCCCTCTGGCCCCAGTTCGCGGAACCGAAGATGTTCCATGCCTTGTGCTTTGTGGCCGAAGACTCTTTGAAAACGGGAGCCAGAAAGCTTACGGCCGTGCAGAACAACAGCCTTGGGCACGTTGCTGCTGAAACAGCAGAAGGTCTAGATGATATTGGGACCGTCCCCAAGCCAGAAGATATGTATGTATATATATATATATATATTTATACATACATACATACATACATACATTACATTACATTACATTACATTACATTACATTACATTACATTACATTACATTACATTACATTAATACATACATACATACATACATACATACATTTCATACATACATTTCATACATACATTTCATTCATACATACATTTCATACATACATACATTTCATACATAACATACATAACATACATAACATACATAACATACATAACATACATAACATACATAACATACATAACATACATAACATACATAACATACATAACATACATAACATACATAACATACATAACATACATACATACATACCATACATACCATACATACCATACACATACATACCATACATACCATACATACCATACATACCATACATACCATACATACCATACATACCATACATACCATACATACCATACATACCATACATACATACAGCATACATACCATACCTACCATACCTACCATACCATACAATCCACCATACATACCATCCATATACCATCCCATCCATCCATACCATACCATACCATACATACCATACCATACATACCATACATACCATACATACCATACTACCATACATACCATACACACCATACATACCATGCATACCATACATACCATACATACCATACATACCATACATACCATACATACCATACATACCATACATACCATACATACCATACATACCATACATACCATACATACCATACATACCATACATACCAGACATACCAGACATACCAGACATACCACACATACCATACATACCATACATACCATACATACCAGACATACCATACATACCATACATACCATACATACCATACATACCATACATACCATACATACCATACATACCATACATACCATACATACCATACATACATACCATACATACCATACATACCATACATACATACCATACATACCATACATACATACCATACATACCATCCATACATACCATACATACATACCATACATACCATACATACATACCATACATACCATCCATACATACCATACATACCATCCATACCATACATACCATACATCCATACCATCCATACCATACATACCATACATCCATACCATACATACCATACATACCATACATCCATACCATACATACCATACATACCATACATCCATACCATACATACCATACATACCATACATACATACCATACATACATACCATACATACATACCATACATACATACCATACATACATACCATACATACATACCATACATACATACCATACATACATACCATACATACATACCATACATACATACCATACATACATACCATACATACATACCATACATACATACCATACATACATACATACATACATACATACCATACATACATACCATACATACATACCATACATACCATACATACATACCATACCAACATACCATACATACATACCATACCATACATACCATACATACATACCATACATACCATACATACATACCATACATACCATACATACATACCATACATACCATACGCCATACATACATTACATACCATACCATACCTACATTACAATACCATACATACCATACATACCATACTACCATACATACCATACACACCATACATACCATGCATACCATACATACCATACATACCATACATACCATACATACCATACATACCATACATACCATACATACCATACATACCATACATACCATACATACCATACATACCATACATACCATACATACCAGACATACCAGACATACCAGACATACCACACATACCACACATACCATACATACCATACATACCAGACATACCATACATACCATACATACCATACATACCATACATACCATACATACCATACATACCATACATACCATACATACCATACATACCATACATACATACCATACATACCATACATACCATACATACATACCATACATACCATACATACATACATACCATACATACCATACATACATACCATACATACCACACATACATACCATACATACCATACATACATACCATACATACCATACATACATACCATACATACCATACATACATACCATACATACCATACATACATACCATCCATACCATACATACATACCATACATACCATACATACATACCATACATACCATACATACATACCATACATACCATACATACATACCATACATACCATACATACATACCATACATACCATACATAACATACATACCATACATACCATACATAACATACATACATACCATACATAACATACATACATACCATACATACATACCATACATACCATACATACCATACATACCATACATACCATACATACCATACATACCATACATACCATACATACCATACATACCATACATACCATACATACCATACATACATACCATACATCCATACCATACATACATACCATACATACCATACATACCATACATACCATACATACCATACATACCATACATACCATACATACCATACATACCATACATACCATACATACCATACATACCATACATAACATACATAACAGACATCAGATACATAACATACAGACATACCATACCATACAACCATACCATACATACCATATACCATACATACCATACATACCATACATACCATACCTACCATACATACATACTACCATACATACATACATACCATACATACCATACATACCATACATACCATACATACCATACATACCATACATACCATACATACCATACATACCATACATACCATACATACCATACATCCCATACATACCATACATCCCATACATACCATACATACCATACATACCATACATACCATACATACCATACATACCATACATACCATACATACCATACATACCATACATACCATACATACCATACATACCATACATACCATACA